>JAMJFZ010003538.1:30000-35000 GCA_026225945.1 Cricetomys ansorgei
AGGAACCTGTCCAGAGCGGCTCGGTTGGTAAGCGAGAAAATTGGAATGCCGAGTGCAGAGCTCATACCGTTTTCCTGTGGCACACGCAGATCAGGTGGAGTCCTCTGTCTTACGGGTCCACCCGCACACGCGAGTTTATTCTCTGCTGTAGTATCTGGTTAAAGGGACTTGAGGATGGTTTATTGGAGCAATTACATGAGACGGAGTAATTTTTATGAGGATGATGGTTCATACCTGTCTCCTTGCCAAATAGCTCAGAGGGTTTAGGCATAGCAGGTGGTCAGAGAGGAAGCTGTTTCCGCCGACAGCTCAGCCCTAGGTGTGTCATAGCTACATTTGCTGCTGCGTGGGCTGACGCACGGAGCTGCCAGGCTCCCGAGGCAGCTACTCACGTGGCTGAAAATCTCTGTTTTCAGGTCGCAGACCTTTCTTGTGTGACAGTGAGCCCTTGGGCTGAGATGGGGCACTTGGGCTGCGTGCTGGTGCTGACTACAGATAACCTTAATCCTTAGTGCCCTGTTCTTACTTCCTAGTAGGCACCTCAGAAAAGGGAGAAGGATTTTTTTCTGGGATCCACTGGCATGTCTTGGTCACCCAGTTCAGTGAATGTGGGGTGCACAGGGGAGCCACCGGCCTCTGAACATCTGTGTGGTTGGGAAGCCAGGCTGGAGACTGGCTAACAGGCACAAGGGTGGTGGTTTCCTCCACCACTCTATCTCCTGCCCTTGCAGCTCTGTTCTCCTGGCTTCAGAATCACCTGTTCCAGTCCTCAGATATCTTAAGGATGAGACAATAGCCAGGATACGTGGAGGTGTTGGGCGGGTGGAGAACAGGAAGTAGCTGCAGAACTGGTTGAGGTGTCAGTGGTAGCTGGCAAGCATGCCAGGTTCTTGAGGCCATCTGTTGATCTGTCATAGCTGCTAAGCCTGGGCAGAGATGTAGGTGAGAGAGGCACAAAGAACTGACCACTGTCTTCCTGCAATAGGGGAGGGATAGAAACTTAGTCGTCAAAGCAATTATTGATTGTCCTGAGTCTGGGACAGGCGTGAGGGGGAGCGCGCAGGCATCACTAATCAAGATGCCAAAGGCATCTTGCTGTACGGGGAACAGAAGAGAGCCAGGAGAGCTGTTAAAATAACCACATGGAACAAGAGGGCGACAAGCACCTGCAAATGCCAACGTTTCCCTTTACCCAGGTCAATTCCTGTCTCCAGAAGGAGCTCAAGGTCAAGGTCATTGAATGGAATTCGGGCTAGTGCAGACGAGGTGTGCTCAATGGATCTGCATTGTCAGGAGCTGGGGAAGATGTCTTCCAGATAGAGATAAGGTTCATGAAGGCAAGAAGACTGGCCTGTGCATGACCCCATTCTGCCGTTAGACGCCTCTATGCTGATGGTCATAGAATATGGGAGACCCTGCTCTGTCATAACTACCGATTTTAGTTAGTACCCCCCAGCTTTTGTTAGGGAAAGCTTCGAGAGCTTGTCTTGAAGATTTGGGAGACCGCTAGGCACTTAAGGACTGGGATTGCCAGTAGAGGGAATACCGGGGGAGGGCTTCAGATGTGGGGGAGGGGCTTCAGAGGTGAGGGAGGGGCTTCAGGGGTGAGGGAGGGGCTTCAGGGGTGGGGGCGGGGCTACACTCTGCGCCAGCTGTCCTGCCTTGCCTCTTTCTGTACACTTCACGTTTGACCTGTGTAGCTTGGCTCGTTATAACATGACAGGATGGGCTGTGAACGTAACCCTTCCCAGGGCCAGTAAAGTTTCTGTGTTCCATTGCTGTGGCCTGTGCTTGGGAGCATGGACATCACCAGAGAAAGGAAGGCGCACACTCTGTAGCATGGGTGAGCGCGTCATCTTCGCTTCATACTCCAAAGAGTTCTTCAGCTTTCCTTTCTTGTTTCTTCTTCACCCCACTTTTCTGACAAGTCATGTGACAAGATCATGTGACCGCTCCCGGCAGTGTTATTTTGCAAAGGCCTTATTTTTCCATCCAAGATGTCAATCCTAGCATTGAAAAGAGGATTTGTTTTTATTCTTTTTAATTGTGTGTGCATGTGAGTACAGGTGCCCAAGCAGGCCAGAGGCGTCAGATCTCTGCTGGAACTGGAGTTACAGGGCAGTTGTGAGCCAGCTAACGTGGGCGCTGAGAAGCAACTTGGGTCCTTCTCAACAGCAGTACTGCCAAACTCTCTCCCTGGCTCCTAGCATGCTCATTTTAAAGACACCCCCTTTTCTGGAGTGTTAGGAACAGGTGCTAACATAGTGTACATTTGTCAAGCTGGTCTTTGTTCTCAGCTAGGAGAGTTCACCTTCCTCCAAACCCTCTTCAGGCTGCCCGTTGACTCCATCTTCCCTGGGCTGTTGTCCAGATCTTTGCATGTACATGTAAAGTCAATTTTCTGTTGTTGTAACAAAATACTTGAAACTGTGTGCATTAATTACTCTTTTGTGCTGTGATGAAACACTCGGACAAAAGCACAGGAGAACGGGTCTGTTTTGGCTCACAGTTCGAGGGTGTACCATCATCACCAAAATGCAAGGCGGAAGAGACTTGAAGCAGCTGGTTACATCGCACCTGCCGAAGGGAGAGACGAGTCCCTGTGCTTAGCTAATTCCTGTCTTCAGTCTAGGACCCAAGCCCAGGGACTGCGACCACTCTCCTTTAGAGTTCTTCCCAGCTAATCTAGCCAGTTGCTCACAGGTGCGCTCAGTGGGATAATTGCCATTTACCTAAGTAACATGCAAAGAAACATTCAAAGGAAAAACAAAAAGATTTACCTTGTGCCTAGCTTTGGGAAATGAAAGTCCAAGATCGGGAGGCCCTGTCCGTTCTGCTTTTGGCACTGTGGAGGGAGAAGGGGAGATCACGTGACAAGACGGGATGCCTGAGAGACTCAGGCCAAGCTCTAGGAACTAACTCCACAAAACCGACTGCCAAGGGCCCACGAGACCCCACCTCTCAAGCCCGACTGGAGATAGATCCAGGACCTGAACTCTCTGGGCATGTTCAAACATCGTCTGACCCGCCAAACCAGGCCTCCTTTATGGTCCTCTGCAGTTTCCGTGGGATGCTGTTGGCTGCCTGCCTCAGGGACCCTGGAGAGGGCTGGGGCGAACATGCGAGCCCCGGGCGCTGGCATCTCACCAGGCCCGGCCACCTGTGCTGAGAACAGCTCTGCAGTGGGCCTCGTCATTTTTGAGCCTGGCCTAGGTCTTTCCCAGAACTTTCCAGCACCAAGTGAAACTCTGCACGCCCATCCAGATTGAGCCGGTTTCCTGGTGAGGCGCCTCCACGTGAGCCTCCCATTTAGCTCCCTGCGACAGAGCCATTTCCTCCGTCAACAGGCCCTTCAGCCCACACCCGCTCCAGCTCCTGGGCATTCACCCATGTCAAAGGGATGACGCACGTGACAGAGCCGTCACCTAGCAACGCCTAATGGCTCTGCTGGCTCTCGAGCAAGCGAGTGCTCAAAGAAGGCTTTTCAGGCCTAGCCTTCTCCCACCCACGCAGGACTTGGGGGCCCCTCGCCCTGCCAAGGCCGCACAGGCTGCATGTTGCATGCGAAACAAGCGCAGGCCAAGCTGCAGTGCGGGGTGCCGCTGCCCGGCTCCCCTGGGCGTCCCGGGGCTGGGGGCCGTGCGTCCAGGTTGTAAAGCACCAGTCTGGGGGAACCGGTTGGTTGTCCAGAGCTCTGGCCTTCGCGGGACAGAGGGTCTGCTCCCCGGGCTCCGTTTCGCCAGGGTTTCAGCCCTCGCCTCTGACAGTGAAGAAGTGTTTATGTCTTGAGGTAGCCTGGAGCCTAACTCAGGGACATTCCTTTCTGTAAAAATGTATGTTTTTCATTATAAAGTAATATGACCACATTACAGAAAACAGATACAGGAGGGAAAAGAAGTAAGCCATCCATAATCCCACGACCCGACCGAGCGCCGCAGCGAGCGCTGTGTTTCCGTTGTCTGTTTTGCTTCCAGCCCATCTGCTTTTCCCATACTCGCAGTCATGGCATGCATACAGCCCTCGCTCAGAGTTACACGTAAGCACTTTTGCATCTCCGCCACACAGTCTTGTTTTTAATGGCTGTACATTATAACCAAAGACTAGACCGTTTCCTTCCACGCGGCCCAGCTCTGTCTGGGATGGCGGGTTTGGGGTCTGTTTGCCAGCTGAAAGCTCACCATTATCTTCTTATCCAGGGACCAAGTGTTTAGGATTAATGTCAGAAACGGAGACGAGATCAGAAAACTGACCGAGCTAGTGAATTCGGACCACTTTAAGGTACGTGGTTCTTCTTCTTCCTCTGAGTCTCCCGAGTTTGAAGGGGAACAGGTTCTTGTACTTGTTTTTACCCCTGCGAATTTTCTGTTCGTAAGGGCGTGTTCCTCAACAGGCCTTTCACCCCAGCACGAGGGATGCAGGGGGGGGGCTGTCTGTAGAACTCTCTTCTGCTGCTGTCTTAGCCGAGGCCTGAGCAGGGGACTCCCCACTTGGAGTAGCCCCTGCTTGGGGCGTTCTTGGACTTTGCCAGGTACTGATTGATGGGCAGGTCTGACCAGATAAGCCAGTGAAAGGGACCACGTTCGTCCTTGGGCAGGACTCAGGGACCATCTTGGCTTTTGACAGTGGTGCTAAGGAGCCACGGAACTCATTTTCTATTTTGCCCAAACTGCCTTTGACCCGATTGTGTCTCTGTTCTCAGCTCAATGTCTGGAAATCTCCTTCCACTTTTGATCGGCCTGTGGACATCCTGGTTCCCTCTGTCAGCCTGCTGCCAGTCAAGTCCTTCCTGAAGTCCCAGGGCCTAGACTACTCAGTGACCATCGAAGACCTACAGGTGAGTAGGCCGTGGACTCTTACTAGTCTTGCACAGGACTAAGCCACTAATCAGACTGGACCTGGGAGATTTACAAACGTCTGGTGCCGTCATTTTTCACCTCACCGGTGAAGACACGGAAGAGCAGAGTGTAATAATTTGTTGTGTTATCGAGACAGGCAGCTAT
>JAMJFZ010003538.1:40000-60000 GCA_026225945.1 Cricetomys ansorgei
AACTACCGGTGACGCCGAGAATTTGCCAAACCCTTAGTTTTGCAGAAGCCAGGTTTATAGTAAATCACTGGCAGGAGGGGAGACACACTGCTGAGCTGGTTCCTTTAAAATAATTACATTTAGATTATTTGCCCATCTGATAGAGACCCTGGCTTCATTAGCACCAAGCTCTGACCCAGGGAGCCCCAGTGCTATGGCAAGGCAGGAAGCAGAATTCATTACTGCCATTTACAAAGAGCTACAGTGAAGCCCTCTCCTTGGTAATTTAAAACCGAATTCATTTATTACAACAGCAAAACAGTCTGGTTCACGCACCCTTGTGTCTCTCTCTGTTGGGAAACCATTTGAGATCTTTCAGGAGACACACTATTATTTCTAATCGCACTAGCATTCTGACCCACAATACCAATTGTTTCTCCTTTCCATTTACTCCCGAAGCTGGAGAGGTTTGGGCTGCCCAGAGCTGCAGCCAGCCAATTAAGTTCCCTGGTCACGAATAAGCCCGATAAATAGATGGTGCCCTCAGGAACATTTGGTCTCTGAATTATCTTAAATGAATTAAATGAATAGGAGCGGGCTGGGGAGAGGAGAGGTGAGGAGGGACGTGGGTAGGTGGGTCATTTCCTGGCCTCTTTTCTCTTCTGCAGTTCAGCACCAGAAGAGGCAAGAAGCGGCCAGCCATTTGGCTGAATGCAGGCATCCATTCCCGTGAGTGGATCTCCCAGGCCACTGCCATCTGGACAGCGAGGAAGGTCATGTCGCCTGGAATTAGTCAAGGATTCTGGTGGGCCTTGGGTGGGGGACCCCAACATCCCGCGTAGCTAGGCCCAGGGCATGAGTAGGGAGGTACTTGGCACAGACCTAGTAGGTTGGGACCCTTTCCGATGGGAGAAGTAAGTGATCAAAGCCCATCGGTCAGTCATCCCACTGTGGCTAAGGGACAGAGTGTTAGTGAGCGAGCTAATGCACTGCAGAGGTTCATCCTGGGCCCTGCAAGAGGAACCAGAGCCTCAGCACCCAACTCGGTTGCCTCTGTCCTCTTCCAAGCCTGCAGGCTGTCTGGGCTCTCACATTGCTCCCAGGTCTTTCAAAAAATCCCTTAAAGCCATTGCTGGGCAGGAACGAGGGTGTACGTAGAGGGAGGGGCAAAGCCATCACCCCCACCCCACTCAACTCCTTGGAGCCGGTGTTGTCCTGCAGTCCTGTCCCCACGCTTTGAGGGACTCAAAGGGCCGTTCAGCGAGCCCAGGGCGGCTTCGGGAAGGCTTCAGAGAGTGGCCATGCCTGAGCATACACCTCAGCGGGAGGTCCTGGGTATCTCAGGAAAACTCCAGAAAGACCCAGGAGCCTAGCCTGCCGTGACCTCGCTGACAAGCGTGTTGCCTCTGCTTAGATTGCGACTGATTACCAAAAGGACCCAGCCGTCACCGCCATCTTGGAGAAACTGGATATTTTCTTGCTGCCCGTGGCCAACCCTGATGGTTATGTGTACACACAGACCAAAGTGAGTAAATCCCGCGGCCAGGGCCTGGGCTGAACTCGCCGGTGGATCCCATATTTTGCTAGTGCCCTTGGAGACGATTTCCACTGACGTGCACATTTGGCGCTACCTTGGGATTTTTCTTTTCCAGTCATCTTCTGAGCTGAGAATCACCAGGGATTAGATTGTTATCTTTAGAGAGAATAGTCTAAGAATTCTCTGTTGTGGGTCTTGAACAATTTTCAACATTTTACCTATCTTCTATTCATCTATTTCTCTCCTACACAATTTATTTGCTTAACATGTTTTAAAGCAAAGCCCAGACATCATGCTATTTCATCTACAACGACCTTAGTATGCATCTCAAGCTGACGAAAATCATAATAAAAAAGCCCAAAGCCACTGTCACCTTTGAAAAATTAATGGAAGTTCTTTAATATCCTCTAACACCCCCATTATTTTTAAAACGCCTCTTAGGAGTCAATTTGTCGAAGCCAGCATCCAATAAGGTCCCGCTCTGCATCTGGTGGCGTGTCTCCGCAGCCTTCATTCATTCGGCTGCCCCCAAACACATCCTTTTAAAATGTCATTCATTTGTTGGAGAAACTAAGTAATTTCCTGTGTAACGTCTCACATTCTGCGTTAGGCTGATGGCTTCTTTGTTATACGATTTAATTTGCTCTCTTATTCCCCGGCGGAGACTGTGATTGGATTCAGGTGACTGTCTTAGAACTCAATAGCGCTTTGCAGGTCTGTGGCGTGGCTGATCTTCAGGGCCCGTTGCTTTTACTTCCGCATAAGCCAATAATTACTCAGTGTATTCAGATGGGGACAGGTGTTTCTTGTACAGAAAGTTCGTCAGGGCACTTTGGGGGTGTCAGTGGCATTTTTTTTGAATTTTTCTTTTTTCTTAGACAGGGTCTTTCTTACCATGTCTGTAAGCATACAATGTAAACATTGTAGAGCAGGCTGGCCTCAAACTCACAGGTGTCTGCCTGCCTCTGCCTCTCAAGTGTTAGGATTAAAGGTGTGTGTCACCAGGCCTGGCCCAGAATCCCTGTTTTAAGGCCATTTTCTCTGCAAGGGATGAAAGCAGACTGCCCAGGAGGAGGAGACTGGAGCCTAGATGTCTCCCTAGGCCACAGGCAGTTCAGCCCCTGTATTGTGATCTTAGCCCCCAGGGAAACCCTTCACTACCCATATATCCTGACATACCCTTGGGTGTTTGATGGCTTTTCCAGAACCGATTGTGGAGGAAGACGCGGTCCCGGAACCCAGGAAGCCGCTGTATCGGTGCTGATCCAAACAGAAACTGGAATGCAAGTTTTGGAGGTAGGTCAGGGAGATGGATTCAGATCCCACCAGCACTGGACGAACCTGTCCACGCACGTCTGCAGTGTGGGACAGAGAGCCGGTTTCCACTCCGTGTTTTTCCATTCACAGAGGGACTCCGAGACATGGCTCGGGCTCTCTGTGTCCACGCATCATGTTCTGTTTTTAAGTCTTATTGTCGTAACTTTGAAAGGGATGATTCAGTAACCCTTGTCCTCCTGAGAAAACACTAAGCCAGATTGTCTTGCACTGTGGTTAGGACTGTGTTAGTTTTAAATATTTATTTATTTAACTTATTGTGGTGAGGCCTTGTGGGTCCTGGGCAAGGGCTCCACCACGGCGCTGCCCCATCCACCCCTACACTAACTTTTAAAAACCGCTCACATCTTAGACGCACGGATCCGAGGGTCCTCCTTAGTCCTGGCCAGCCAGCCTTGCCTGGGCAGGTCGCAGCTGAGGGGGAGCACTCCTGGGGGCAAATCAAAAGAGCAGTTACACTGCCGCTGTCATGGGCAAGAGCCTGGGCGAAGCTGGAACCCCGGAGGCCACCTTTCTGTTCTCCAGCGTGAGTCAGCAGCTAGCAGTCGCGGAAGAGGAGGAAGGGTCAGGTGACCTGGGGTCTGAGTTCCAGCTGTGTACAAACCACCCCGCACGCGTGCCAACGCTGTCCACGAAGCTTCTTCTTTTCCCGTCCAATGGGTTTTTGTTCTTGAAACTCAGAGATAATCTCAAGATTGCAGGGCTGACATGCAATACCAAATGAGCTCATCTTCCAGTTTTCAATTCAGAAGTCGGTCTTTCCTGCCAACACACACACTCACACACACTCACACACACTCATACACACACACTCATATACACACTCACACACTCATATACACACTCACACACACTCATACACACTCATACACACACTCACACACTCATACACACACTCACACACACTCATACACACACTCATACACACACTCACACACACTCATAAACACTCATACACACTCATACACACACTCACACACACACTCACACACACTCATACACACACACTCACATATAGTCATACACACACAGACTCACACACACACACACACTCATATACACACACACACCCATATACACACTCATACACACACTCACACACACTCACACACACTCATACACACTCAGACTCACACGCACACACTCACACTCATACACACTCACACACACTCATACACACACTCACACACTCACACACACTCATACACACTCACACACACTCATACACACACACTCACATATACACACACTCATACGCTCATACACACACTCATACACACACTCACACACACTCATACACACACTCATACACACACACTCACACACACACTCATACACATACTCATACACACACATACACACACTCATACACACTCACACTGACTCATACACATTCACACACTCACACACACTAATACACACACTCACACACACTCACACACGCATACTCACACACGCATACACACTCACGCTCATACACACACTCATACACACACACATACATACACTAATACACACACACTCATACAATCACGCTCATACACACACACTCATACACACACACACTCATACACATGCATGCGTGCATGTGTACACACATACATCTCATGCTCCAGGCCAATGTAGACTATGTAGTGTGTGAAACCCTGTCTTGAAAAGAAAACCAAAGCCAAATAAGTCATATGTAACTTTGTTTTACTTTTTGCTGTGCAGAGCATCAAATCCAGGGCCCGTGTGCCAGGCAGGCCCTCTACTTTTGAGTTGTGCCCCACACCTCAACATTTTGTTTTGAGTGGATTTATTTTAATTATATAGAACTATCATAAGAAATCACAGGGAAAATAATGATTGTAGAATGGTAACCAGTCGGTCAGTCTCTCTCTTTCACACACGCACATGCACACACATGCACGCACACACTAAGGCACACCTTACTGTGAAACAAAGCAAAAAGCAGTCTATCTAAATTCCCGTTAAATAATCAAGAGATTTCTTTTTAAACCACAACAACAGATTATTTTCGGCAGCAGTTGGCCATTAAGACCTGAACCGAGAGAGTGAGTTGACACCAGCATGAACGGAGTCGTTTTCGTTGTTTATTGGTATTCATATTAATTATCAAGCACACTTATTAATTCCAACTCATTTTTGAGCGTGACATTAATTATTTATGGCGACTGCTATCGGCACACGAGGCCAACGCCATCCACTTCAAAGCGTCTGAACACTTTCCCTTCCCATCTGTGGCAATCCCCTCCCCTCCAAACTGCCCCCCGCCCCTCTTCGGGGATTCTCGGGGAGCTTAGGGTACTCATACAAGTTTTCTTGGCCTGTGGGTTACCCATTACTGATCCATTCTCCTCCGCAGGAGAGGGGACCAGTGAGAACCCTTGCTCCGAAGTGTACCATGGCTCCCACCCCAATTCCGAAGTGGAGGTGAAATCAGTGGTGGATTTTGTTCAGAGGCACGGGAACTTCAAGTGCTTCATTGACTTGCACAGCTACTCGCAGCTGCTGATGTATCCCTACGGGTACACAGTCAAGAAGGCCCCAGACGCCGAGGAGCTGGTAGGTGTGCAGGGCGTCTGCCCGGGCCCAGCCTGCGTGACTCTGGCGGGGGGCAGGCCGGATGATCTTAGCTTTAGAGGGCCGCTACGGAGGCCGAGCAGGCTGAGCGAGAACCATGAAGAACCCTGACAGATACGTCGATTCGTGCCCTCCCAAGACTGTCCAGCCTGCACACTTGATTTTCCAAGGAAGAACGAGTCGTGGCTCACTGTGTGCTCAGGACTGTGGTTGGCACTGTGATGGGAGCTGGCGCCTTCTCTGCGGTTAAGGGAGCAGTGAAGGAGAGTATAGGTCACAGGCTTGGGTTCTGATGGTTCTGTTGTCGCCGCAGGCCGTGACTCGCCCTGGAATAGGAAACTCACCTATGGATGGACCTACTAAGAGTAGGACTGGCATCTTCATGCTGGTCTCTGAGGCACCACCCTGTTCCCAGGCCATGGGCAGCCCACAAGTCTGTGGGTTGAAGAAGCCCCACCCGGATCCATGGCTAGATGTGGACCAGACTTTGGTTCTCTATTCAAGGCTTTTCTGTTGAACATTCTTGGCCTTCTGTCATGTTCCTGAACACGACATATACCCTCCCCTCCCCCCTTTAGGACATCTCAGTAATCTTCTACAGGGTCAGGGAGCAGCTCTCTAGGCCTTACAAAGGCGTGCACGAGCTCTCCCAAGCCGGAGCATCTAACACACATGCTCTCAGAGAGATCCAGTCTCTGTCCACCTCCACGTGCTCACTCTGCCCAATCCCTTTCCAGGATGACGTGGCAAGAAATGCAGCCAAAGCCCTGGCTTCCTACGCAGGCACCAAGTATCAAGTGGGACCGACTTGCACCACCGTCTGTGAGTACTTCCGGGTGTGAGTTATTCAGAGAGCACCTTGGGAGGACACTTGAACTGGGGGAGGAGGAGAGATGCAAGTTTTGTTTTCAGTGTCATTGATTGTGTCAGCGATGGACCGGAATTCATGCCCAGGCTGTGACTGCGGTAGGTAGGCATCTTCCTCAGCGCCGCCGATGCTCCCACGCATCTGTCAGGAGCCCTCGGTGACTGAGGACCTCTCGGTGGTCGACTTCAGATTCCTCATTCTCACTAAGGGTCCTGACACGGATTATCAAAGAGTCATCAGAGCCTATCCTTTATGTGTGTGTGCGTGTTTCTGTCTGTATGTGTGCATGTGCATGCACATGTGTATGTGTATGTAGGGTCCAGAGGTCAATGTAGGGTGTCTGATCTATGTTGTTTTCCCATTTATTTCTTGAGACTGGGTCTCTCACTGACTGGGTAGAATGGTTGGCCAGCAAGTTCCAGGGATCTGCTCAGACCCAGACATTATGTCTCCAGGTTACAGACCCAGACACCATGTCTCCAGGTTACAGACCCAGACACCATGTCTGCAGGTTACAGACCCAGACACCGTGTCTGCAGGTTACAGACCCAGACACCATGTCTGCAGGTTACAGACCCAGACACCGTGTCTCCAGGTTACAGACCCAGACACCATGTCTGCAGGTTACAGACTCAGACACCGCGTCTCCAGGTTACAGACCCAGACACCATGTCTCCAGGTTACAGACCCAGACACCATGTCTCCAGGTTACAGACCCAGACACCATGTCTCCAGGTTACAGACCCAGACACCATGTCTCCAGGTTACAGACCCAGACACCATGTCTCCAGGTTACAGACCCAGACACCATGTCTCCAGGTTACAGACCCAGACACCATGTCTGCAGGTTACAGACTCAGACACCATGTCTCCAGGTTACAGACCCAGACACCGCGTCTCCAGGTTACAGACCCAGACACCATGTCTGCAGGTTACAGACCCAGACATTATGTCTGCAGGTTACAGACCCAGACACCATGTCTGCAGGTTACAGACCCAGACACCATGTCTGCAGGTTACAGACCCAGACACCATGTCTGCAGGTTACAGACCCAGACACCATGTCTGCAGGTTACAGACCCAGACACCATGTCTGCAGGTTACAGACCCAGACACCATGTCTGCAGGTTACAGACCCAGACACCCCGTCTGCAGGTTACAGACCCAGACACCCCGTCTGCAGGTTACAGACCCAGACACCCCGTCTGCAGGTTACAGACCCAGACACCGCGTCTGCAGGTTACAGACCCAGACACCCCGTCTGCAGGTTACAGACCCAGACACCCCGTCTGCAGGTTATAGACCCAGACACCCCGTCTGCAGGTTACAGACCCAGACACCGTCTGCAGGTTACAGACCCAGACACCGTGTCTGCTCTAAGCTGTGTGAGTGCTGGGCTCCAGGTTTAGGTTCTCATCCCTGAGTTGTTTCCCCAGGTCCCTATCCACTTCAAAGGAAATTCCCCAGCTCTGTGTCAGGAGATGGATGGTGGTGATATTGGGTGTTCTGGTCTCATCTGAGCATTTTACCGGATTTCTGTTGACATTTTGCCAGTTCTCTTACTTTGGGAGTGTGCCTTCAAGTGACAGGGAAATGTCATACTGCACAGCTCTGGCTGAATGCGCAGCGTGAACTCCAACACGGCCAACAACTCCGCTCCTTTGTAAGGAGCTGGCCCTCTCTACAGCGCTTCTCTACAGCACCACCGCCTCTGATCCCAGCAGCCTCCTGTCTCTGCAGCTACAGGGTAACATGAAGCAGTTAGCATGATGCTGGTGTTTGTCTTGCTAATTGCAGCCACAACCCATTAATTATTCATAGTTTATTGCTGTTAGTGTTGTTGAGTGGGAACTCTTCAGAGGACACTTCAGGAGACTTTCTCCACACTCTGCTTAATCAGCCGGAAGTGAACCACGGAGCGAGAGAGCTAATGGAGACTTGCTGGGACCCCCTTGAGGAGGTCTTCCCAAAGATATTTGTGGGTCACTGGGGTCCCTGCTTTTGGGCCAAACATCAGTTTAAATAACGGCCTCGTTCTTCCACATCAAACACATTCTTCCCCCAGTATGAGCTGTGTCAAGTCAAGGCATCACCAGACACCTCTCTTGGAAGGAGAAAGGCTCTCCTGGGTATCGAGGAGCTGTAAAACGTCCTATCTTTCAAGAATATTCTGTGATCTTCATGAGTCTTCTCTGCCTCCAATGCTCTCTGAAAGAGCAGTTGGTTTTTTTGCACACGAAAGCTCCGTCTAACCCAGGGGCTCCAGCACGTGCTAAGCCCGCAGCTGACCTCTGTCCTTTAAGGGCTGGCCTTTCCTTAGAGGCATCATTTTAAGTGAAAGCAATCCACACTTTCTTGCCTTCTTAAACAGAGCACTGGGAAGAGAGTTCAGGGGCCCCCTCACCACTGAGTGGTTTTCTAAAGATTAGTTATTATGTCCTGAGGATCGATATGTCTTCTGGGCTGTAAGGTCCTTCTGCCAACCAGCCCCACCCCATTCTGCTGCTTTAATTCTTGACTCTGCCTTGTTTTTTTTTTTTTAATTAGTGTTTTTAAAAGTTAGTACAGAAAACAAGAGCCTCAGAGTCGTGTTCTCGTGCGCACGCACCCAGCTCCTGCGCCCCCCACCTGCCTTCCACCTCCCGGCACTGTTCGTGTCTGCTGTTTAGTGTACCTTGTCTCCTTCCTTCTGCCAGACTGTCATGGCTGCTTGTTCTACTCCCGGGCCAACTGTCTCTTACAGCTCGCTCCTTTTCTCTTTCCCGATTCTGATTTACTAAGGGCTTCTGGTGTAGTAGTTCTTGGGCTCATCCAACTAGGATAAATCATGAGTTTTAAGGATGTTTGTGACAACATTATCACCACAAAAGTCTGGCACGCATCTGAAAAGTTCCAATTAGGAGAGGGCTCAACAAACACTTGGTGCGTTCATACGGGGAGGCGCTAAGCTGCTCTTAAATGAGTGAGGTGGGTCAATACGTGCTAATAGGGAATGATCGTCAAGTGTGAATTGAAAAGTAGAATGTGTAGATGGTGTTACTAGTGTATTCCTGTGTGCTTGTTTGTGTGTGCGTGTGCCAGTGTATACGTGTGCATGTTAAAAGACTGGGGAGACAGCTGGGTTAGTAGAGGGCTTGCTCTGCAAGCGTGAGGACTTACGTTTGATCCTTCAAACCTATATAAGAAAGCCAGGTGTGCTGTAGCTGGTGAGTTCCGGGCCAGTCGAAACATAGGGTGGACAGCACTGAGGAACAGTACCTGAGGTTGACCTCTGGCCTCCCTGTGCGTATGTATACACATGTATGCACATGCGCATCTGCACATGCGTATGTATACGCACAAGCAAGAGCAGATGCACATTGAGCCAGGGATTGCATAAAATGATCAAATTTATGAACTTAATCACTTTGAGCACTAGGCAGAATCCTCTCTGCCTCCTTCCGATATCTTGAGCGTGTTACGGAGTACTTGAGTTTATCATATAACGAGCCGCTGGAAATGCTAGGCGGTTTGGCGTTTGGTGGAACGTTTTCTCAGAGCAGAAAGACTGTGGGGATCACGCAGGGATTTCTGAGATCGCCGCAGAGCCCACTCCACTCCCTTGGGGACATGCGATCTCTAGGGAAGTCACATGCTTCCATGAGAAGCGGCTGTCAGGAGTCAGGGAAAGGAAGGGCAGGGTTTACGTTTGTCAGTTGTGTTAATCCACCAGATGGCCCTCAAGTGGGTTGGATGGATCACTTCAAAGGATGTGGGCTTAACTTCCAGCTCTGCCATCTTCTGTCTGTGTTTCCTTGCTGCTTACCCACTCCGAGGCTGGAATTTTTCTGTCTGTAGACTAAGGGTAGTCGTGGCCATCGCCAGATCCTAAAGGCTATGATATCATGAATGCCGAGTGTTTATATAATGACCAGCTCATAGCAACTGCTGATAAAAAGAATATCTGCTACTGTCATCATGTTGTAAACGACAATCACCTACATTGTGCACTTGGGGGCCAGTTCCTGCTCTGGTCGCTTGGGAGGAAATAGAAAAATAGACTTCCTAACTTTTTCAAGTCTTCTGGCAAAGGGAAGTCCCAAGGGCTGTGCTTCCTTTTCCTCTGTGTATCAGTTCCCTCTTGCTGTGGTAGAAAAACAGAACTGAGCTAAAACCTCTCGGTTTAACATGATAAACCTGGGTATGCAAGTCAGGAATTCTGCATCTTATGCGGATAGCTCTGGGGTTTCGCAGAAGGTCTTAGTCAAGCTGCGTTCCCAGATCCCAGACTTCAGAGCAGACTTCAGGGCTGGGTGGGCTGCTGACAGGGGGGCTTGCTCCGGCGCCTGGAGGAGTAGTGCTCTTTCCCACAGAGCCTCTTCATCGGGCTTCCTCCCCAGATCAAGAGACCCAAAGACAAGCAAGGCAGAGCCACACTGGCTCTTACGACAACTTTCTGAAGTAGCCTGTTAATTCTGGGTATGAACAGCTAGGTATACACAGAGAAACCCTGTCTCGAAAAACCAAGTGTGCAGCCATGCCTGGCTAACATCATGTGGATTCTCGGCCCTCTGAGCCATCTCCTGGCCTTGGAAAGGAGGATTTAAAGTTTATTAGCTTGAGGCTAGAGCAGACCTCCGTGGTGCAGGGCACCCTAGAACCTAGGTGGAGCCAACGTGCCTTAGAACATATGTGTCTTAGTACCGGATGACTTCGGAAAGAACTCTGGGGTCTAAGGCACTCCGTCTAGGCAGAGCTCTAGCCCTTTCCCGTAGACCCCTGACGGGAAGCAGGCTCCAACGGTCCCCTCTTCTGCCTTCCAGATCCAGCTAGCGGGAGCAGCATCGACTGGGCTTACGACAACGGCATCAAGTACGCATTCACCTTTGAGTTGAGGGACACTGGACACTATGGCTTCCTCCTGCCGGCCAGCCAGATCATCCCCACTGCGGAGGAGACCTGGCTGGGGCTGAAGACCATCATGGAACATGTGCGGGACAACCTCTACTAGTCAGAGAACTCGAATATTTTACCCAAAAGCCACTGCAGAGCCCACTGTTAAAGATCACTCCTTAGTGCACGGCCTTCTGGGTTGGTAGAGAAGTCAGCTGCCTCCTGCTCAGCACTGCCCCCTAGAGGTCCCAGTGCTGGTGTGGGCCTGTGAGGAGCACTTCCGTCGGTGTCTGATCCTGCTGTGCCGCTGAGCCTTTGTGTCCTCTACCCACAGCCCCACCCCGGCCGGGCAGGCCACACCTCGAGGTCATTGCTCCCTGGTGGCATATGGCTGCTTCACTTTTAGAAAACCCACATCTAGCCGCGCCTGGGAGCTGGCTCTGGTGGGGACCCACAGAGGTGCTGGGGGACAATGTTCGTCCTCAGAGCTCCCGTCACTTCCAACATGTCTCCTTTTCTTCTTTAGACAGGGTCTTACAGTGCTGCCCACACTAGCCTGAAACTCTTGGGGTCCAACAGTACTCTTGCCCCAACGCCCCCAGTAGCTCAGAAACACTTTTCTTTGAGGAACAAATCCTATTGGTCCTCTTTCTATGCTGTTTATTCTTCCCCCTCCTCCTCCTACTATTATTGGTATTACTTTATTGAGACGGGGTCTCTCTACGCAGCCAAGGCTGTCCTGGAACTTGCTATGTAGACCAAGACGGCCTCAAACTTACAAAGATCTACCCGGCTCTGTCTCTAGAGAACTGGCGTTACAGATGTTCGTCACCACACACGGCTCCTCTTAATTATTTCATTGGCTTGAGTACATGGTTGAGCTCTTGTTCATTACAAGGCTGTGTTATATTTGGTGTTACTGGGATCCTCAAAGGGGTACAGGCACCCCTGTACCTGTCGCTGCAGGGTGGGCGACACTCACAGGGATGGTGGATGAGATGGGCCGGGTTGTAGGGTCGCTTGATTGGCACCATCTGCCCTGCCAGCCTCATCTCCACTTCTCCCTTTTGAACTCACTGCAAAGATCCTGCCCCTCACCCCACAGGCCCTACTCATCCCTGTGGCCTGGATAATCTCAGGGCTGCAGCACATTCCAGCTTGGGCTCTGGCGGACCCTGCGTTTCCCTCTCCTGGTGTCTCTCCTCCCGTGATTAAAGTCACCTTCCTTCCACGTAGTACCCTGGACCTGAGGTGCCCGCCTGGAGCCAGACTTCATCATCAGTCAGACACTGTCTCCACAGCACACACCATCTGCCCTGTTTGTGTTGTAGTTTTTGTTTTTGTGGGGTTTTTTTTTTTTTCTGTTTTCAATCATGTCTGTAAATCTTAACCTTCTGTCTAGAATTTGTGCAGCATCTGGCGCGTCCTCATAAGCCAATAAATATTCAATATGGGTCTCATCTTTTATTCTCTGCTTTCACCTGAATGGAACTGAGCCACAGTCTTGAATATGCAGCTCTTTATAATGTCAAAAGTAAATTTTAATCCCTGTTCCTATCGCATGACATGTACGAAGGCCCATTTCATCAGGCCGAGGGGCCTCTGGGGCTATGTTACCTTGGTGATCTCACTCTGGCTGGTTCTAGTTCCTTGGTTTTCAGCCCAGAAGCTTGATATTCACGGCTTCCGTGTTGATTAGACCTGGAGATGCTGACTCACGCCCTTGGAGCCCAGATGAGGCAGATGATAAAATCAGAATACAAATTTATTAATTTACATCATGGCATGTAACTGTCTAATGGATTGGATCCTCACGCCGGCCCAGACAGTATATTCTCAGTACATTCTCTCCCTGTAGGCAAGATACATGGGCAGCCAAATTATAATCAGAAGGTTGCTTAGTGAGCAGGCGTCAGAGCAAGGAAAGTTAATTACAGCCTATGATTAGAATTGTTAATGGCACCCAGCTCTAATAGAACGATAGTCTACTTCTATAACCAGAACACACTTTCCATCTGGTCACTGGTGTGGGGTAGGGACTGCTACACATGGGACATCTTTGTGGTAACACAATGCTCGCCTCTGCGACCCACCTGTAACCTGGGTCTGTTTCTGCCACTGTCCCCAGACTGAGATTTCCTTCAGATTCCCTAAGCAGGGAATGAAGAGACATATAGGAAAAAAAGAATGGTACGTGTAACTAGAATAAAATCAAGTCATTAATTCTTTAAAAGGTATGGCGAAGCGAGTTAGAAGAAGACATTCACAACGTTCACAATCCATACAACAAGGAATGTAGGCAGAACGGCAGAACACAAATAACCCTGTGGGGAAACCGGGCCAGCTATGTGAGTAAGCATACCCTGTGAGAGGAGGGAAGGACATCCGACAAACGTCTCTGAAGGGCTGGTGAGGGACCGAGGGCACAAGGCTGTGATGACATAGCACTTTCTCTCATTCCGTGGACAAAATGCAAATGTTGGAGCGGGTGTGAATGGAAGGCTCTCTTGCACACTCTTAGTGTGCAGATGAATTAGTAAAACCACTAATGTGGAAAACATTGCCTCATTATCTCTGAAACTTATAGCTTATGATCCAGCTAGTTCCACCCGGAAGCAGCCCCGAGAGATTCCGCAGGAGGCATGTGCGGGAATAGTCACAGGAACACTGATTCGCACCTGGCACCAACCGGGAGACCGTCAGCGCGCACGGGCAAATACAGCGTGGGACGTCATGAACTGAGTGCTGTGCATCAATCAGAATTTAATGTTGCTTTAAAAATGTTAAAACAGCATACTCACACAGACACACACGTGGTCAGACAGAGAAACACACACAATTTACAAGGAAGACATACAAATTTTGATAAAATTACTTTACTCACAGAGCCACCTGGCTGGCTCAAGTCTTGCTCTCTACAGACTTGACATTTTTCCCCCTTTTTATCTCTCCTCTCCAATGTCACTTATGAGTATTGTTCAAGGGTACAAATAGTTTCTTTTTTGCCTTGAGGTGGGGCCAATTCTTGGGCGTCAATGTGCTCTGAGTGTCCTGAGGGGTCAGGATGAGGCCCATAGACAGCAGATTCAGGCAAGTCACCCTTGTTAACTTCCTCCCGTCCACTTTGCCGGCCACACTCTCTGTCTCTAGAGATCACCCCCTCTGCCTGGCCACAGCCTCTGCTTCCACGCTTACGGCAACAGGAGGAGAACCTAGAATACCAGAGACTGATGATTCTCACAGTCGGGGAGATAAGCCCTTCGCAGAGGCGCCATTCACCAAGGCTTATGATTAATCTATTTCTGTAGACCTGAATCCACTTTAAAAGATAGGTGGGAAGATAGGAATTTTAATTTTAAAATGTTCCCGTTTATCTTGAATTTATTATTGCACTTCTATTGGTGCTGACGGTTTCAGACTGGCTTTGTAACAGCAAATGAGAATAATCTCCTCCCGCATGGAGACTTGGAGACCAGCAGGGAGGAAGCACGCACCTTAACGGCAAAATCAGGAAGTTCATTTGGGGAAACAACAATAAATAGTGAGACAGACTCTGCAGGGGAGGGATGGCGGGAATGGACCTCTCTAGACCGGAAGCCTAGAGGAGATAGCGTTTGGGCGTTTGTTTTAAATTATTCTTAACGTTATTCTTTGTGTACGTCCCTAAACCGTGTGAACAGGGGGCGTGAGACTTAGTTTTCTACAGTTCATGGAGGGAAAATTGTCGAGGGCTGCGTGTTTCCTACCTTCGATGAATAATTAATATGTTTTGTTTTCTAAATGAAAACCCACAGAAAGAGAGAACCCGTGCTATTACAAACCTGCACAGATACAACTAGAACTCCTTAGAGGCACTGAAGTCGGGAAGGCCTCTGCCACATCGAGCCAGTGTCCAGGGATTTCCCCTCCGAGGGTAGCACCACAGTAGAACGGGGCTGATTCATCCAGCATGAGCCCTTGGGGCGTGCTCACGTAACAGGGCCAGCGCACAACCTCTGGTGTCTTCACCTAGGCCTAAATTTTGCTTTTTACATTTGTGTGTGGGGGGGGCGTAGTTCAGAAGACAGTTTGCAGGAATGGGTTCTGTCTTCCACTGTGCCTCCTGAGAACTGAACTCAGGTCTTCAGGCCTGGCTGTAAATGGCCTTTCCTGCTGAGCTATCTTGCAGGCCCTACCATGCTTTTTGAAACAGAGCTGCTCATTGGCCTGGAAGTTGCCAATTCAGGAAGGCTGTCTAGCCAGCGATCCCCCAGGGCTCCATCTGTCTCTGTACCCCAGGGCTGGGCAGCCTTTGCTCCTGGGGGTTCTGCAGCCCACGCAGGTCCTGATGCTTGTGTGGAAATCACTTTAGCTAGACTAAGCTGTCTCCCCAGCCCCGAATTTTCTTTGCTCTGTGTACGCGATTGGGACGACTCTGAACTATCTCCAGGCCTTACTCCTAGTCCTCCTGGGACAGAAAGATGTTTGTGAAATCCCTGATGGGGTGAGGACAGCGGTGTGAGGCCAGTGTGTGATCCACTGCTGGCCGCGTGCTGCCCTGTGGAGCGGAGCCGCTCACTGATCTCAGCCACCAGGCAACACACCATTCACCGAGGCCTTGCGGCCACAGAAGGTGGGGAGCAACAGGATGGCCCGGCTCCTTCAGCTGTGTGTCATCTCAGGGAGCCTGAGTTCCTCATTTTTTTCGGGGGTGAAGTACTAGAGATAAACCCCAGGGCCCTGTGTCTACCAGGCAAGATCTCTACCCCTGAGCTATGTCAAGCTCTGCCTAGTTTGCTTGTTTTTGTTTTGAGACAGGTTCTCACTATGTAGCCCTCGCTGGTCTGAACCTTGCTACGTAGACCAGGCTGGCGGCAAACAGATCCTTCCACCACTGCTCCCCCCACCCCGCCAAGTGCTGGGATCGCGGGTGTGCACCGTCAGGCCGTATGAGTAATACCTGCAAGGGCTTACCAAGAAAATTAAGGGAGCTAATAAAGTATTTCACGCCTTCTGTGGCAGTAGGAACAGTCGGTGTCCGGGATCCCTCTCGCCAGCTGGTGGAAATTCATCGGTAAATCAACTCAATGGCGTTTTCTTTAAGTGGAGTCTCACCCGCTTGCGGCTCACGTCACCGAGCGCGAAGATCTCAGTCATTTACAGAAAAGCGCAGCTGGATCGGAAGTGGACGTGACTATAGCACTGTTGGGTTTTAAACGTTGCTGTTTTCCGGTTTTTATATAGATACAGCTGCCTGCAGATTTAAACAAAGGAACGCTGCCTGGAGCCTTCCTAGGCCTAGCTTCCAGCCGAGCACACGGGGTCACCTCGTGAGTTTCACAGGTCCTGGGAAGGCTCCGTTCTAAGTCTGTTCCGGGTCAAGTTGAGGATGTGCTGCAGCTCTGGAATGTCCTACGGAGACCGCCTTCTTTACGGAGCCCGACGAGGCAGCACCGTTCCCGTCGTTTTCGCCATCATCGTCCTTATCTTTCTGTTTGACGAGTTCTGGAATTTTGCCAACCCAGGCAGCCTGTAAAATAAATTCCCTCCGCCGTTTGCAGTGAGTCTTATATCATGAACGCCAGCTGTTTTGAGTATTTGAAATGAAGCTCCAGGTGTATTGGGGTGCACCACGGGAGCACCGGCCGTCCCCCTGCTCTAGGGTCTCTGTGGGTACTGAGGTACAGCTGGATAATTTACTCCTTTAATGCAGAAAGTGAATCTCTTGCCTCCCCCCATCCCAACAAGTATGATAAGTGGAATTCTGGAAACTAGATTGGGATGCATGTCCCTAAGTTCTGAGAGAGACAGAGCATAAATTAAACACGGCCGATAAGGAAGGCTCAATATTGGTTGTTTGCAGTTTTCCAGTGATTTATAGTTGTCAAATGCTTTATAGATATCGGATAATTAAATTATTGCAACCACCTGGTGATGTATGCAGGCTGAATACTATTATCCCCAGTTTAGCAGGAGACGAAGAGGGATGGTTGTGTGTCTAAGCACACGCACTTGGAAATGAAGCTGTGCTCCGGGTCCTCGGCGAGAAAGCAGAGTCCTGCAGTACACTTTGAACTCTGGTCTTGAAGTTGAATTTCTTTGAGATGTGTGTGGTCCCACTGACTTCACAATCCTGTATTATATGCCTGCCCTTTGACACCTCTGCCTCTTCAGGTTCACAGTCAAGGGAGGGAGAGCCGGAGTCAGGTCTTCCTCACAAGCTGTCCTTGCTAGCTGAGGAAACTCGACAGACTGGAAACATGGCTCCTTTACACCCCTCCCCACACCCATGGGTGTTCAAGATTTCCTTGTGAGGGGACCGTGAGCATTGCTGTAATATGGACCATTAGAACGGGCTGAAGACTACTCCGGCCTGTGGGGACCTTATGGAGAGGACATATGGAGAGGGGACGGAGAGACAGCCTATCAAGCCTTTACCTCCGGCCTCTCCCGCTGCTGGTGATAAAGTATCTGCTCCTGTCAGCAAGCAAACAGACTCACTCTGTTTCAATATTTAAACAATTTGGCCTCGACCTAAAAGACCCATTAGCTTAGGTCTGGAGCTCCACGGGCAGAGCCGCAGTTCCGTGCGGTTGGCGTGCTCAGCACGCAATGGCACGCCGCAGGACAGAGTGGACACTCACAGAAGTGTCAATTTCACGTTTAGAGGCCCAGTGTTTTCCTTCCAGGTAGCTGACTAGAGGGAGCTGACTCAGCTCTGAACCCTCGACTTGGCTTTGAGCTTTCAAGTTTTTATGGTGTTTATTTGCCGGGGGTGGGGTGGGGTGCGTGAGTGTGCTACCACCCGTGAGGCAGCCGGCCCTCTCCTTCCACCCCGTGAGCATGGCTGCTACGCTTGGCCTGTGGCGGGAGCCTTTACTGCTGGCCCATCCTGCGGGCCTGGCACTATTCTTTCCTGATGCATGAGAAAAACAGAGGGTGGGAAAGCAAAGATTTTCTGTTCCGATTTCAGCAGACATGTATCAGAAAACTCAGGAGAGAAAGGATGGTCTGTCTCGTCATTGTGAAGTGATTTTTCTAAAATGCTCCCAGGGCAGCCGGCGAGTGGACAGGTACTAAACCTGGTTAAGGAGGCCTGTCAAAGAAGACACCAGCTCGCGTGCGCGCTCTCTCTCTCTCCCTCCTGTTGAAGGGCCATCAACAGGAAGAATTCCTAACAGGCCTGTCTCTCTCTATATGTCCTTGGGGTCTCCTGGCAAGTGGCTTCTGTGCAGTGGTCTTCAGTGCACCGTGGAAGGACTTCTGTGGTCAGAAAGACACTCACTCGTGCCGGAACGGGGCAGACCGCCAGGATGAGAAGGGCTGTCAGTGACCGGGTTGGCCTGGGAAAGGCCGCCGAGATGGGGAAGGTTTAGACACCGACTCTCCCAGGCACTGGTGGCTTCGGGATCGGAACCCGGACACGGGGAGGGAAAGGTTCAGGGATGGTTTCCCTCACTCCCCGGAGGGGAAATAAAGCAAAGTGAAGGATAGGCCTCACTCTCTCTACAGGCAGCAGCTTCCAGTGTCCGACTACCTTCTCCTTTCATACACAAGCCGTTCTCGAACAAGCCTAAGGAGCGTGTGAAAGTCTACTTGCAGACAGGGTTGAGATGGGAAGCCCGGTGAAAACCTCGGGTCCCAAACAGATTGATGAAGTCAGGCAACCCTAGGGAGCTTATTCAGAATAGAACCAGCGTCACCCCAGTCCTACTGAGTCAGAACCTGCGTGGATCACAGTTCCCAGATGGGACACACTGAGCCCTCGCTCTGCTGCTGGCTACACCTTTAAGTGCGACTGATTATCTTCACTCAGGCTTTGTATTAGAGTCATGGGGGCGGGGGCGGCTGATTTCGGCAAAGTACCGACGCTTGGTGCTCGACACCCACCAATGGTAGCAGCTTTATAAAAAGTTGGAGCTACTACTCGGCTGAAGTCCAGCACCTCCACTTTCAACCCAGTTTTCAGAGCTGTGTCTCTAGTGTTTAGAAATCCATAGAGGGATACTCCTCCGTGGATTGTCTACATTTCTGTACATCCACCCTGCCTTTCCAAGGATGTTAGAACAATAAACATCCCTGGAAGCTGTAGATAATGTTTCCCTCTGGGGTGAAGGGCAGATTTATTTACTGTCCAGTATAATAAAAATAATGTCTGTTTCTGAAGCAAAGGACAGTTGGGTTCACTGCCTATTACAAGAGTTCAGTGTCTTTGGGTTTCAGCTCTGACACATAACGAGCTTAGAAACCTGCTTCTCCTGCTTCGTCAACAAGCAAAAAGCTGAATAAACTGAAAATCAATGACTGTTCTCGGACTTACCAGAGAACCGAGGTCAAGAGGGCAAGCTGATATCCTGAATCTGGAGACACAGCACTTTCAGAGTCACAGATGTGATCTGTTTACCCAGAGCAGGAGGCGTGAGGACAGGAAGACTTGAATTGTGTGGGACCGCGGATGAGAGAGAGGGTGAGCGAGGACTTGCGTGAGTGTGAGAGACCAGGAACAGGAAGCCTCAGTGTCCTACCTTGTGGTGTCCTTCCTTGTGGTTTTTACTTTGTTTCTGTGGGTCTTATCTCTAGAACTTCACTAGGGTCTCTTCATAAAGAACCAAGAAAACGCCCCTGTGGTTTCTAACGGGGAAGAGTAGGTGAGCCATTTCAAAACATGCCCAGAATGTTCTCCGTAGCAAAGCTCTGCTCTGTAAGTCCAATGTTCCAACACAAAGACATGACATGAGAGGCTGGAGAGATGGCTCGGGGTTAAGGGCACTGGCTGCTCTTCCAAAGGACCTGGGTTTGATTCCCAGTCCTCACATGGCAGCTCACAGTCCTAACTCCAGTCCT
>JAMJFZ010003538.1:67500-122161 GCA_026225945.1 Cricetomys ansorgei
TCTGTAGACCAGGGCTGTCCTGGAGCTCTCTCTGTAGACCAGGCTGTCCTGGAGCTCTCTCTGTAGACCAGGCTGTCCTGGAGCTCTCTCTGTAGACCAGGCTGTCCTGGAACTCTCTCTGTAGACCAGGCTGTCCTGGAACTCTCTCTGTAGACCAGGTATCCTGGAGCTCTCTCTGTAGACCAGGCTGTCCTGGAACTCTCTCTGTAGACCAGGCTGTCCTGGAGCTCACTCTGTAGACCAGGCTGTCCTGGAGCTCTCTCTGTAGACCAGGCTGTCCTGGAGCTCTCTCTGTAGACCAGGCTGTCCTGGAGCTCACTCTGTAGACCAGGCTGTCCTGGAGCTCTCTCTGTAGACCAGGCTGTCCTGGAACTCTCTCTGTAGACCAGGCTGTCCTGGAACTCTCTCTGTAGACCAGGCTGTCCTGGAACTCTCTCTGTAGACCAGGTATCCTGGAGCTCTCTCTGTAGACCAGGCTGTCCTGGAACTCTCTCTGTAG
Source organism: Cricetomys ansorgei (assembly GCA_026225945.1). NCBI lineage: Eukaryota > Metazoa > Chordata > Mammalia > Rodentia > Nesomyidae > Cricetomys > Cricetomys ansorgei. Next base: position 68,000 of record JAMJFZ010003538.1, read on the forward strand.
ACCAGGCTGTCCTGGAGCTCACTCTGTAGACCAGGCTGTCCTGGAGCTCTCTCTGTAGACCAGGCTGTCCTGGAACTCTCTCTGTAGACCAGGCTGTCCTGGAACTCACTCTGTAGACCAGGCTGTCCTGGAGCTCTCTCTGTAGACCAGGCTGTCCTGGAGCTCACTCTGTAGACCAGGCTGTCCTGGAGCTCACTCTGTAGACCAGGCTGTCCTGGAGCTCACTCTGTAGACCAGGCTGTCCTGGAGCTCTCTCTGTAGACCAGGCTGTCCTGGAGCTCACTCTGTAGACCAGGCTGTCCTGGAGCTCACTCTGTAGACCAGGCTGTCCTGGAGCTCACTCTGTAGACCAGGCTGTCCTGGAGCTCACTCTGTAGACCAGGCTGTCCTGGAACTCACTCTGTAGACCAGGCTGTCCTGGAGCTCTCTCTGTAGACCAGGCTGTCCTGCAGCTCACTCTGTAGACCAGGCTGTCCTGGAGCTCACTCTGTAGACCAGGCTGTCCTGGAGCTCTCTCTGTAGACCAGGCTGTCCTGGAACTCACTCTGTAGACCAGGCTGCCTCTGCCTCCTGAGTGCTGGGGATGAAGGCGTGGGCCGCCACCCCTGCCCCTCGTTCGCATTTCTTTGTTGTGCTCTCCTACTGTGTGGTCTGCTCCCGTCAGGGTAGGTAGGCAGGAAACGGGACAGGGTGTGTGGTAGTTCTCCACACGCTGGGACGCTGGGACAGAACCCAGCGCCTCATCTGTGGGTAGGCAGGAGTCCTACGGCTAAGCTGCTCCCCTGGCCTGAGCTACCACCTTTCTGACATCATCTCACCCTAGACTCCACCAGGAGCAGGTGGGGGACTGCGTTCTCCACACCTGTTTCTGTTAACTCTTAGCATTGGCTGTTTTGTTTTAACTTTTGCTGATTTGGCGGTATGGTATGGTATTTCATTGTGGTCCTCTTCTGTGACATAACCGTTCATTAAAATAATTTATAGAATTGTTTCACATATGTTTTTCATATACCCTGGATATTAATCCTTCACCAGTTCTATGTGTTACAAATACGTCCCCACATTCTTAATTTAGAATCTTTTTTTTTTTTTCTTCTTTCTTTCTTGTTTTTCGAGACAGGCTTTCTCTGTTATAACTCCCGCTGTCCTGGAACTCACTCTGTAGACCAGGCTGACCTCGAACTCACAGCAGTCCACCTGCCTCTGCCTCCAGAGTGTTGGGAATAAAGGCGTGTTCCACTACTGTCCAGCCTAGGGTCTTAAAACAGATGACCTTTCTTTCTTTGAGATATGGTCGTGTTAAGTGTCCCAAGTTGGCCTCCAACACATTACATAGCTCAGACTGGCCTTGAACTTGTGAGCTTTCTACATCCACCTCCTGGGTAGTTAGGATTATAAGTGTGCACCACTGTGCCAGATTTAGACAGTTTTCATTTATTTTTATTTTAAATTAGAATAAATTGATTTTTAATTTTATTTTGAGATAGGGTATCACTGTGTATGCCAGACTGGCCTCCAACTTGGGATCCTCCTGCCTCATCCTCAGCTGTGGTGGGAGTACAGGAGTAGCACCATGCTGGTAAACTTCTCTTTATCTTTTTTTTCCTTTTCTTTCTTCCTCCTTTCTCTCTCTCTCTCTTCCTTTCTCTCTCTTTCTTTCTCTTCTTTCTTTCTTTCTTTCTTTTTCTTTCTTTCTTTCTCTCTCTCTCTCTCTCTCTCTCTCTCTCTCTCTCTCTTCCTTTCTCTCTTTTCCTTCCTTTCTTTCTTTCTTTCTTTCCTTCTTTCTTTCCTTCTTTCTTTCTTCTCTCTCTCTCTCTCTCTCTTTCTTTCTTTCTTTCAAGATGGGAGACTCAGTATGCTGTTTTCCTTGGCTAAACTCAAGTAATCCCCCTGCTCGAGCACTCTGAGTCACTGAGCTTTAGATACGACCATCTTTACATACTTGATTTTACCCATCTTTCCCTTTATACAAGCCTTTATTTTATTTTGCTTCTTATGTTTTGTTTTAAAAAGCTATTTCTTACCCCAGTGTTATATAAAAAATTAAAAAAAAAGTCTTCCATGCAGCTGACCAGAGCTTTATAGTTTTGCCTTTACATTTAAGAGTTTTTAACCTACCTGGAATTGATTTTCGATGTGGTATAATAGAGATCTAATGTCAGTTCTCCATATGGATCTGTACGAGTCCTGGCCACATCCATTGTCTGTCTGCCTGTCCACACTGATCGCTAACGACGAAGTTTCCGAGCGTGCTTGCGCATGTCTGTGTCCCTACGACCTGGCTCTCTGGTCTTACGCTGTCTCGGCCCTGACAGCCTTAGGGTGCCTTTTATTGTTTGGAACAGAGGCCTTCTTACCTTCAGGACTAACTTGACTTTTCCTATGAACTTTCTTTTTCTCTTTCTTTTTTTTCTCTTCTTTTCCTTCTTTCTTTCTTTTTTTGGTTATTTTGAGACGGGGTTTCTCTGTTGTAACTCTGGCTGTCCTGAAACTCGCTCTGTAGACCAGGCTGGCCTTGAACTCAAAGAGATCCTCCTGCCTCTGCCTCCCAAGTGCTGGGGTTAAAGGTGTGTGCCACCACCTCCTGGCTTGAGCTTACTTTTTCAAATACAGTTCATCAGCTTGTTAAATTGTGTGTAACCATTAGGCTTTGGTTTGAAAAGAATTACACCAAATCTCTGGATACTGGAGTGTTTAAGTTTAAAGAAACAAAAATACAGATGTCCTGGTGACTAAGGCCTTGCAAGCAAGCTGCTGGGAGCTGAAGCAGGAGGATGACACCTTCAAGACCTGCCTGGTCAGTTACATTTTCTTTAGTGGTTCAGACAACTGAGGGCTCTACTGGGAGGAGAAAAGGACTCAGAGAGAAGAGAAGACACGGACAGAGGTGGGCATGTGGACGGCAGCACACAGCACTTCGCAAATGTATGCAAATGCAAAAACCAAAAAGTCTAGCGACGTAGCCTGGCGGTGGGCGCCTGCCTAGCACACATGGGAAGGACCAAGGATTCAGTTAGTTGAACTTGAAGAATTATCAACTAGAATTACAAATAAAAAAGGAAACACCACATTTTGTTGACGATAAAATAGAACTGATCATAAAAACAGGATGATTTTTATATGCCATCAGAACCGCTTCGGCTTGTTAGAAGATGCAGCCTCACTGCAAAGGGCTTCTCAGCTGCAAAGGCTTTGAAACGTGGGGAAAGTTTGTTTTAGGATTGATGTTTTAAGCAATTGAAATTTAAGACTTAGTTGATTGATTAAATCGCGAATTAAATTCAGTTGGTGAGGAAGTTACAAATATTTGATGCATATTAATCTCCATGTGCAGCCCAGAGGGACCTGAGCTAAGAACAGGACAACATGGGGTCACGCGGGAGAAGGCGTCCTGCCGAGGCCTCTCGTCATGGAACCAAGAGTCCAGGAGGTGTGGACGCCGGAAGGGAGATCATGTTTGGGAAGCACAATGGTGAAGAAAATGGGAACACAGCCGTAACGTGCAGGAAACTAAATGAGTCTCAAGCAGGGCAGGACAAAGCCTGTATACACTTGGGCATATTATGATTTCTGAAGTGTAAATGATGATAAAACTGGAGAGCACGAAAAGTAAAGAGATCTTCAAGGCAACCAGAAACGGGAAAAAACAAAAAACAAAACAAAAAAAAAAAAAAAGCAAACCCTACCCAGGAACGTGAAGCAGAGACCGTTAGATAGCAAGGAGGGAGCCAGAACCCTGGGAGTGTGTTTCAGCGTGTCCAGAGAAAACAGTTACTGAGTGGAGTTTATTCCCACTAAAACTCCTTCAAGAATGAGAGTAGAACAAAGACTTTTCAAAGAAACCAAAACAAAGACAAGAAAATTTTCAAGAGACGCCAAGCAATTGGAAAATGCGAGGTACGTTTTCTGTGAGGAGAAGCCAGGATTCTGTGAGCCCAGGGAAGGCCTGCTTGCTTCTCTAGGCTGGCTGGCTGGCTTTTTAGGACTGTACAGCTCTGCAGTATTGACTCTTGTGGCTCCTCCGTGATGCATTTAGACAGAAGTTACTGAAGATGTTGTAATCCCACATCCTAGGTCTGTTTTGGGCAGGGTTGTGTGGGTGTTTAGCCCTGCCCACCTGCAGGAAGTAAAAGTTTTGTTTAAGGACACTCCGGGTATGTGTTTCCTGTCCTGAGGTGCTTCTCCTTGGCACAAATGCACCCACCTGGTGTGTGCTCTCCACGGCCAACTTACTCACTAGCACGTAAGGCCCAGGACTATGGTACGCTTTTACCCCCAGGTCTCAGCAAGTGCTGACACACAGGTGTTTCCAGTAGACTGCTTATTGAGTCAAAGACCGGTGAGCCATTAACTGTGAGTGAGAGGTCAGCATGAAGTGCTTTGTTGAACATATATATGTGTTTCTGCCTCAAACTCAGCCCTTGACTGTGGTACTTGGAGGGTGGGTAAGCTCCCGTTGGAACGCGCCGTCCGATAGATACGGCAGACCTTCCCTACACGGGCTGTGTAAATGAACGGAACTGAAACTCGGTCAAGAGTTCCTCAGGCACGCCCGGGGGCAGTGGCTGCCTCTCGGCCGATGTGGGTGTAGAATGTTTCCATTATCGTAGAAAGTTCCGTTGGAAGTGCTGCCTTAGAACTCTCCAGAATTCCTTACCGCTCCTCTTTCTCCCTCCTTGCCCTTGCTCTCACTCTAATTCTCTCTCTCTCTTCCCATCTCTCCCCCATTCCTAAACCAAGCACAGGGGTACTTGTCTCATTGTTAGTGCTTAAAATGATGCCTTTGAGCATGAAGATGCTGGGTGCTCTCGGTGACTAGTACCATTCCCACTTTTTTCTTTTGAATTTCTGAGCTATTATTTACCAGCTCGCTCTTTTATTCCCCTGGCTACTAAAGCTGTACAATTGCTTTCTTGTCTAGGTGCTTAAACCCTTTGCTAGTGTTACTTTCTGAGCGTTTCCAAAGCTGGGGTTCTAGGAGAGTTTGGCGTGTCTGAAGAACTGACCCGTGAAATAATGGAATAGGCCGGCAGGGTGGGGAGCAGGGCCCCGCTGTCAATAGAAGAGTGGCCCCTCTACACACATGGCTAGCTAATTGGCCGCTGTGGGGGAGCATGGGTGGGGAGAGGGCTGCTGAGAATCTCTAGGGACAATTAAGCGGCCTTTGTGGACGGGATAACTTTGTTGGGTTTCGGCTCGGACTCTCCCCGCCTCTTTCAGATTTCCCGTTAGATCTGTCCTGTATCATTCAGGCCCCATTTCTTCCGCTTCGTTCTTTCAACTCTGTGTACCCGCCTCCGCTCGATTCCTACTGTTCCCAGCCCATAGGAAGACTGGGTAGCTTCAACAGGACTGAGAAATGGACTTTGCTGTTTGTTGGGAACTGTGCAAATGTCTGTCATGGCCTTCATGTCCTGCAGAGATGGCTCCACCTGTCTCAGACTGGTGACAAGCTGATGACAGGGACAAGGACCCTGGCTGACTCCTTCTCTTGTACAATATGTCTTTCCTTCACTTCCCTCTCCTCTCATCTCCCACGTGCAACGGGGGTGCAGACTGTGACTGAGAGTTAATGCCTTCGAAATAATAAGACATCACGCGTCACAGGCCCCACCAAGCCAGTTCACCCAGGCTGTCTCGTTTAATACCCCAGGCCTCCTGGGAGGTGGGGAGGGAAGGTATTGTCAATACTGACTGACGGCTAGTTAGTTCTCTGAGGTTAGACCAAGCCAAAGGCCCAGTTCCCTTAGCCAGGGACTGGGCACCCGCGGGCTGTCTCTGAGCCTTATGACCCTTCAGTGATGCTTACACCCCTCTGTGTAAGGAGTTTGTGTCCCAGGGACAGTGTGAGTGGATGGAGGGGGAGGAGAGGTGTCCTAGGGCCACTAGCTACTTCTTTTTCTCTGGAGATGGAGGACGTGGTGCTTCTGAGGAGGTTGGCGCAGGGAATTTCCTCCCCATCCTGCAGAGGAAAGAAAAGCTAAGGGTCTCGTGTTCCTTTTCCTCTTTCCATACCCTTCCCAGGAAAGGAGGGAGGAGGGTTGGCCTGGCTCTCCAAGGCCTGGCATGTGGGTACCACATGCTAGACCCCTTAGAGCCTAATGTCCATTCTCAGGCCTGGCCTGCTGGCCTTTAGGTGATGCGCTGTTGTGAGACTAGGCATGCCCAAGTTTGAGGAAAGCCCTTGAATCTTGCCTGAGAAAGAAGCATGCAGGGCACTCTAGGTGGAGGAACAGGTCCTGGGCTGTCCCCTTTGGACACACGGACGCTTCTGATCTGCACCTTCATCCTGGCTGAAGCTTGGGGCCAAATGAATTTCACAGGGTGAGTGGCCGATGCCCAGTGGGAGGAAGACTGGCTAGGAGGGAGGAGACCTAGATCTGTGTGTGTGTCATGTGTGTCATATGTGTGCCCTGTGTATGTCATGTGTGTATGTCATGTGTGTGTCTGTCTGTGTGTCTCTGTGTCTGTGCGGGTGTGTCATGTGTATGTCATGTGTGTGTCTCTGTGTCTCTGTGTCTGTGCGGGTGTGTTGTGTGTATGTCATGTGTGTGTCTGTCTGTGTGTCTGTATGTCATATGTGTGTCTGTCTGTGTGTCTCTGTGTCTGTGTGGGTGTGTCATGTGTGTGTCTGTGTGTGGGACCAGACAGAAGATGCAGCTCTCATCTGGAACCCGCTTCAGGTTCCTTGATCTCCTTCTCAGGTTCCAGGGCCAATGTCTTGGCTACTTTATTATCTCTCTCCAAATCTACAATTCTAAATCTGAAGCTCAGGGTTAAGTTTTCAGGGCTCCAAGAGGATCCTTATTTAAGACAGTTGGGAAGAGGAAAAGGATCAGAAGATTGGGAGGGATGAGAGGATAATAGGGAGGGGTGAACAGGATCAAATACAGTGTATGTGTGCATGAAATGGTCATAACAAAGCCTGTTATGACGTATAATTAATGTGTGTTAATAAAAAAACAAATTAAAAACTCCTAAAATCGCATGCAACAGGTTTTATGCATGTTTTTCTTTAGGGATGAAGGTTTATATTTCTCCTGTGTCTGTGTGTATCTGTGTGTGCACCTGTGTGTGTGTGTGTGTCTTCAGATTCTTGAAGAAATTAGTAACCCTCACTAGAGTATATCCTTATACCAAAAATAGATGTGGTATTAACCCTCTTTGAGGAGCAGCAAGTTCAAGAATACACACCAGGCCTCCCAATGTCCCAGAAGGTAGATCTTCTACAGACTTTACAGTAAGGAGACACAGTTTAGAGAGGAAGTCATCTCCAAGTCGCAGAGCCAGATGGGCAGAGAGCCAGCACTGTCCCAGTTTGGACCCTGGAGCTCACAGTGTGGGACTCTGGCTCCTCGCCTCCCCCCTGCCCCCACCAGCTGGAAGGAAAGCAGCACAGCCCTCTCTGCCCTGAGAGGCTGGCACTACCTGCCTCTCCCTTCCCTGGGGTTCAGGCAGATAGCAGGGATCCCACATGGAGCAACTGGATCCCTTTTAACCTCTCCTTCCTCTTCCTCCCTTTTGTTCTCTGTGTGGGAGGGCCGGCGCGTGTGCTAGAGTCCTTCCTGCTAGGTGTCCTTCAGTCCCGTTCTCTCTTCTCCATACTGCCTCTTTCAATAGATCTAGCATCCCAGAGGCTCTGCAGCTTTCTTCACCCCACCCCATGTTTTCCCAGAGACCAGGTTCTTCGAATCCTGGCCAAAAATGAGAAGCAGCTGTCACTTCTCAGGGATCTGGAGGGCCAGAAGCCCCAGAAGGTAAGGATTACTCCTGGGGACACCCCTGTGGCAGAATTTGTGCCTCAGCTCCTTGTCTTGCCCCAAACCTTCCAACCCCAAACCCTCCTGATCACTAGATTCTGGACGAGTCCAATGTGGCTCCTGGGCCACATGTTAGGACCATGTCCCCATAGACACGGCCTTTGTAAGCTGTGATTCCTTTAGTTTCCCCTCTGTCGTGGGTGGGGGATGACGAGCACACTCTGAAGACAGCTGCAGTGCCCTAAAGCCATCGGAGCGCACAGATGTCTCCACTGCGGCGCCCCAACACGGCTGCTCACATCTGCCTTCCAATCGGAGCGGCTTGGCTTGGCAAACTTGCGTTGTATTTGGGTCTGTGTCTGTGAGCTTGGGTGTCTGTTTCCAAGAACATTTGTTCTCCACAAGTTTTCACAATGGAAAACATTTTCTTTGACAATTATAATAGAGGGCTTTTGTTTGAGGGCTTGTAAAACAACCAGCTTTTTCTGGACGTGGCCCAAAGCTCTTGCTGCTGTTTGTACAAGTGTCCCTATCAATGAGGGATTCCACCGCTCTCTGCGTGTCCCCATTTTACACATTTATAGGCAGGTGTTGGGCCCGGGCTGCAGATTTGCCTCTTCTGACCTAGGTTCTTGTCCAGGCTAATAGCTCAAGTGATGACAATCTCACTTGTAGGCTCCTCTCTCTAGGGTTCTGTGGATCTAGGTGACATTGCAATGAGAGAGTGAGATCAGGCCGTAAAGGTGGATGGGAAGGTGGCGGGGAACCGCGTGAGGAGGAGCTGTGTCCCTCTCTGGATACCCTAGGATTGTCTTTAGGGAACCAGCCCTGCTTATGAAGTATAAAAGGAACCTAGCCCTCGGGGTGCCTCCCGAGTACATAAGGCCAGGCAATGATCACGGCTGTGTCTCTTTCCTTTGTGAACAAGGTGGACTTCTGGCGTGGCCCAGCCAGACCCAGCCTCCCTGTGGACATGAGAGTTCCCTTCTCTGAACTGCGTGACGTCAAAGCTTATCTGAAGTCTCACGGCCTTACTTACAAGGTCATGATAAAGGACATTCAGGTGAGATCCTGCCCTGGGTCACAGCGAGGGTCTCAGTTCCTTCGTTCCTCCACCATGGAGGAAAGCAAAAAACGAAACAACCCAAAACCAAAACCTCAGGCCGAGAGCAGACATCTTGCTTGTGGATGTCCAGCTGCATTATTTGTGAACATATTATGGAAGAAATTAAATTGTACATTCTGGGCTTGGGGATATAGCTCAGTTGGTAGAGTATTTGCCCAGTATGCACGAGGCTCTGGATTCAGTGCTCAGCTCTACCCAGAACTAGACATAAACTGGGCATACTGGTACACGTCTGTAATCCCGGTGCCTGGGAGGTAAAGGCTGAGGGATCATAAATTCAAAGTCATTCTGGCTAGTGAGTTCAAAGCCAGCCTCGGGTACAAAACAAAAAGCAAACAAATGAGACCATACACTCACACACACACACACACAGGCACACACACACACTCACACACACTCACATGCACACACACACACTCACACACATGCACACACACACAGGTACACAGGCACACACACTCACTCACACACACTCACATGCACACACACACTCACACACATGCATATGCACACACACAGGTACACAGGCACACACACTCACTCACACACATGCACACACAGGCGCGCACACACACACTCACACACAGGCACACACGCACACACACACACACTCACACAGACACACATGCACACACACACAGGTACACAGGCACACACACTCACTCACACACACGCACACACAGGCGCGCACACACACACTCACACTCACACACAGGCACACACGCACACACACACACATTCACACACACACACAGGTACACAGGCACACACACACTCACATGCACCCACACGCACAGACACATGCACACACACAGGTACACAGGCACACACACTCACTCACACGCACACACACAGGTGCACACACACACTCACACTCACACACCCACCCACACACATTCACACACACGCTCGCGCACACATTCACACAAACACACGCACGCACACACATTCACACACGCACGTGCACACACACTCACACAAACACACACACACAGGTACACAGACACACACACGCACATGCACACACACACACAGGTACACAGGCACACACACTCACACACACGCACACACAGAGGCGCACACACACACATGCACACACATTCATACACACACGTGCACACACTCACACAAACACACACACACAGGTACACAGGCACACACACACTCACACACACGCACACACACAGGCGCACACGCACACACACTCACACAGGCACACACACATGCACACGCACACACACTCACACACGCGCGCACACAGGCGCACACACACACTTACACTCACACACAGGCACACACGCACACACACTCACTCACAGACACTCACACTCACACACAGGCACACACGCACACACACTCACGCACACACACACACGCACTCACACACACGCACGCACACAGGCGCAGACACACACACTCACACACAGGCACACACACTCACACTCACACACAGGCACACACACACACACACACACACACACACACACACACACACACACACAGACTGAGGGTACAGCCTCCCTCCAGAACAAGTCTTTGAGTCCCAGCCTCCCAGCTGCACCCTCGCAGCTTTGTCGCTGTCCCGTGTACCTGGAGAATCGTGTCCACAGATCCACACTGGTCTGCACTATTTTCCTCCAAGGGCCCAGAGTGTGGGAACACCAAGCCCCCCAGAGCCAAGGGATTAGGCAGCATTCCTTTCACGGGGCTGGGGCACCCGGTCCATTCCAGTCCTTCATCCCTCATCAGACACATCTGTTCCGGCTCAACATGTGGAGGTGGGGTGTTTCTCTAATTAAATCCCCTCAAACAAAAGTGGGGAAACTCACACAGACAAAAGAGGCCACCACATCAAAAGAACAGGCCGAGTTCTCATTTTTCAGCCCAGGCCTCTATTTTGAAGTTCCCGTTTGCCTGCTTCTGCAGCCCCAGCCGCAGCCCCTGGGTCACTGCCGGCCCCCTCTCAGTGGCCCCTGCTGAGAGACCCTCTCTGGAAGCCCCCCCTCCCCCCAGCCTGAACTCCTGCGGGACTTGGTACCCCTTCCCAGGAAAATGCCCTGAACTCTCCTCTAACCTCCTCCATCCTTGAGGTCACCCTGTGGCTTTGAGGGCACCAGGGGTGGGGAGAGGCTGTTGTTCCTGGTTGATTTGTGGTGACAGTGGGGGCGGGGTGCAGGCCAGAGGCTCAGAGGGGCTCTGCATACCCAGGTTGATGTGGAGCAAGCTTATGGGGACACTGACACTCAGTGTTCCCTCGCAGTGAGCCTGCAATAATGGTAGCTTAGATGATGTCTGTGGTCCAAGCCTGCTGTGTATAGGGGGTCCCCCCTGCTTCATCTCTCTCCTCCATCTCTGCACCCCGGCCTTGGTTAAGCCTTAGCAAGTGCTAGTTGAATTAACATATGAGAAGGTGAAGGGAAAGAAGGCAGTGAGGGCCGGACATGAAAAACTTTGCCGGTTTTGTGGTTTTGATTTTTGTCCGGAGGAAGAATTGTGAGGACAGGCTGCTTCCTCCTCTCCTGCAGCTGCGTCCACTCCACCAGCAGACGCGCAGAGGCCTACTGTGTGCAGGGTAGTGGGCAAAGGCTTGAGAACACAGAGACCGGAAACAGAGAAAAAACGAACCCGCCAAACTCAGGGCTGTATCTGGAGGAGCTGGAGAGAGTGGGGGGAGGGGAGGGAGGGGAGAAAATGGTGATTACAGAGGAGTGGGTGGGCGCCCTGATGGAGTGCGCACAGGTTGCTATGGGAGCGAATACCAGAAGCATCGCACGCACGCACATCACCAGCGGCGCTGTGAAGCAGTAATTACCCGCGTGTGCGTGTGTGTGTGTGTGTGTGTGTGTGTGTGTGTGTGTCTGTGTGTGTGTGTGTTGCAGGCACACGCTCGCACACACAGCTGAGGGGCAGGGGGGCTTGAGGGGAAAGAGGCCCCAACCCTGACTTGATGGTGGGAATCCCTCTGCCCGTGAAGTGTGCGGAGGGGCTTTATCCCCCAAACCGTAGATAGAAGGGGGCTTGGAGGGGGCTTCTGCACCTCCAGATTTGCATTTCAGAAAAGCCGCTCTCACTGAGGCTGTGTTGAACTGGGGAGGGCCCTGGAGACTGGCAGGCGGGAGGTTGGTGGGGAATTGTAGTGGGCCAGCAAGAAATTATCTGATTCCAAGGGTGCTTGATTTGTATTTAATTCTTCTTCACCTCTTCGTTCCTTTCAGTCCTTCAGTGGTTTGTTTTTTTTTTCTCCCTGGGATGAGTCACCACGGAAAAGCTTCACTTGAGCAATCAGCCCTTCGGATTTTAATGGCTTTTTTTCTGATTACAAAATTAATAAATATTCATGTTACTTTGGAAAACAGGGGAAAAGCACAAGAAGAAAACAAAAATCTTCCATGCTCTGACCATAGAGAGGAACGCAATTTAGTATAAATAGCGTCTCTATAGGCTTGTCCTTCCGCCTCAGCCTCCATGGGGATTGGGGTCACAGGAGTGCCAGGCTCTGTTCCAGGAACTGTCTAACTGTTCTCCCCAATTTTATCCTTGCTCCCTGTTATCCATTCTGAAGGCAGTAGCCAGATGAGCCCTTTGCACAGAACATACACCCAAGAGTGTCCATCCCTGCCGGATACTCTCCAGCCCGGCATGGACATGCCATTCTCTGGGAATGGAGCCGGGAGACTGTTAAGGTCCAGATTGGCCATACAGTAAGACCTTGTCTTAAAGAAAAAAAATCGGGCAGGAAGCAGCCAAGCTCTCCAGCGGCTTCTTTCCAACTCAAAATAAATGCAAAGTTGTTGAAAAGGCTGAGGTTCCAAGTGCGCCACCCCTGCCTCCGAAGGCGCCCTTGCAGTCTTCTTCGAGGGTCCCAGGACTTGCCCTCAGGGCCCTTGGCTACATTCGCATCTAAGGCCTTTGTCCCCGGGATACCGTGGAGTAGGCATCTGCGAGGCCTATTTGCTCGCTGCTTTCCAAATCTTGTCCCCCAGTTGGCTTTTACCCCTTTTGAAACTGTACTTTCCTCTGCCCTGCTTTTCCGTCTCTTGTCCTGCCGCGACCCCCCTCCTCCTGGCTCAGCGGTGCTCAGCCTTCCGAAGCTGCAGCTCTGTAAGTCATTTTCATTGTTACTTCGTAGCTATAACCTTGCTAGTTATGAATCAGAATGTAAATATCTGATATGCAGATGGTCTGAGGCGACCCTGTGAGAGGGCTGTTTGACCCCGAAGGGGTTGCGACCCACAGGTTGAGAACCACTGTTCTGGCTAAAGTTAGCTGGGATCTACTATGTGCCAGGCTGATCTTTCTGACAGCACTTTAAAGTGTGTGCTAAAGCATATGATAAAACGACCCTTGTTGTACAAGGGGAAACTGAGGCAGAGCTCAAGTTAATGACGGTATTAGTGTCTCATCTGAGACAGCTTGATTCCGGGGACCGCATTGTGGTCCCTCTCACCCAGCGGTCAAGAGGTCACAAGCGGTTGCTTGTGAGTGGTGTTTAACTTGGGTTTCACTCCCAAGGGTTCAGCCTTAGCTGCTGAGGGGCTCCATTTTAACAAAATCAGGTCTGTAGGCCCTCCCGTATGTGGTGCTTACACAGAAAACTTCGGGAAAGAGAGGTGGGGTCAGTCCAGGAGCAGTGGCTCCGGAAGCACACACGCACCCACCGTGAGCTGTGGAGGTCTGCGGATGGAGCCAGGATGCAAGGAGAGCAGCCCTCTCCAGGCCGCAGCCCCTCCTCTGGCGCCTGGCCTTCCCTATGGCTGTAATGGATGAATTCACACTTGGGTCTCTGTCCCTGTCAGGTTATGGTTTCCGGGGAGGCCGACGGCTGACTTCTGAGTTTCTCGGTGCCCCCCCCACCCCAGGAGCCTGAGGAGGTTATAACTAGGGTCCTGCACTGAGGCAGCCCCGTTCTCAGCTCTTACCCTCTTCTCTCAGCCCCCAGGGAACAGACATCTGTGCGGTTTTCAGGCCAGGGTAGATTAATGTTCCTGGAATCGAGGTCCAGCTGAGTGCTGAGGTTCCCAGCTCTGGAGGAGGGCCTCCTCTCCATCCCTTCCTCGGGGCTGGGAGGGTGTTTGGAAAGTCATTTGCGGCTTGGTGCCAACCTCCTTTGACCTCCAACCTGATTTGAGGAACAAAGGCTGGACTCCTCAAAGCTCTTTCCTCTGGGTCTCCCTGGCCTTGTTGGAAGGCCTGGGCCATCCTGCGCTCTCTTCCTGGGTTCTTCTCCTCATCATACACCCCCAGCTCAGGTCCCGACCGCCCCGGGACGTTGGAGCTCCAGACCTTGTAACTTTATTCTGGTTGTGTAGGCCATGACCAGGCAGGCCTGCTCGGATCTGCTCTTAAGCCTCTCACAGCTGCTCACCACAGCTGGCTGTGCCAGCCCTCAGTGACAGACACACATTGGTCATGGTGGGCTATGAGATTTGGGTAGCTTCCCTGGAAATACATTACATTCCTTCTGTGAGAGCTTCCCAGGGTGGTGCTCCCAGGCCCACGACCGCAAGGCCTCCTCCAGCCATGCCTAACTATACTTGGTCATTCTGACTGTGCCCAGATGGGAGGCCCCGGGCTGGGCCAGCCTAGAAACAGGGTAGTTAGTGAAACGTGTAGTTAGTGCTGAGACAGGAAGTCGTTTGAGCCCCAGACATTGATTTCCAGTCCCATTTCAAAATCTATCATCTATGAACTTGAGCGTCGTGAGCAAGTAGACAGGGTCTCAGGGAAGAGTGAGTCACTGGGCGAGTGGCCTCGGGCTTGACAACAGTGGGGACCCTCTCTCTCCCCCAGCCCTGGGGACTGACGACTTCATGTTAGCCACCAAGGCTTTGGTTCAGTGTTATTTATGCACTTACAGGTCCTTGCTCACTGAAGTAGTGTAAGCACATCACCAAAATGTGAAAGCAGAGAAGGGGGGAATGCTCTAGATGATAACTGTATTCTAACAGGTGCCATTAGCATTTTGTTATGTTTATTTGAGCACTTTAATGTCTTATTTTCCTGTGCTTGAGGATACTTAATTTTTCATGACTTGAAAAAGCATCCTAATCATAAGGATAACATGAGCACGGTTTCAGCGGTTACGTTGTACGTCCTTCTGTCCCCTCCCCATCTGTGTCTATTTATACGCACAAGTATGTGTGTCAGCGTGTATATCTGTTATTGTTGGCCTTTTGTTCCTGATAGCCGAGCTTGAGAATCCAGTGCTGGGAACTGGAAGATCTGGTTTTTATCTCATCTCTGCCACCTCTTAGCTTTGCATTCTAGAGCTGTCACCTCTCCAATCTGTTTTATCTCTAAAACACCACTAAGTTAATTCCTTCCCTGGAATCTGGTCAGATGACCAGATCAAGTGAGAGAGAACATGAGGCTAAGGGTACTTCACAGACCCGAAGGCACTGGTCCCCAAATAAGGCAATGTCCAAACTGTTGCCCAGAGATAAGCAGGGGTCCCTCTGGTTGACCAGGATGTGGGTTGGCACCCGAGGCAGGAGGGCTGGGGCATCTTCCACACCTGGTAATCAGTGCTTAGTCCCGGGGGTGCCCTTGGTCAGGCCCCGCCCATCACACTCTTACCTAAGCTGGGAAAAGTGTCCCAGCAGTGACTTCAGCAGTGTGTGGTCCGAGCAGTCAATAGTCACCTGGACCCAGGCCCTTGACTGCCCTCCCTTCCTACTCAGTGGGAAGCATTACATGAGGGTTGGATGCCCACAGCAAACAGCACCGGAGGACATGGCTCCTGGCTCCTGTGTGCTGCGCCTGGCAGGCAGTTAACGTGGTCAGCGACAATATCGACACATTTGTCATGATTTGGCTGGCTTGGTCCATGTCTGAATGGCCTGCGTACCAGTTGTCTAGGATACTTCCTGGAAAGGAGTGGATGTTGGGGTTCAGAGCATCATCTGCTCGCCTCGGGGTGGTCCGCGTAATAAAGTACAAAAACAACATCGGCAGAGACCGGTGAGCATCAAATACACCTTCACGTCCAGCACCACATTTTATCTGTGAGGCAGCACAGCACAGCGCTGGCCTAGGCCGCAGCAGCTTCCACAGTCAGTGGGTAGCGAAGACGCTTAGACCCTGCCTCTCCGCGCTGACCCGTTAGGGCAGTGACCGCGTGGGGGCCAGCACGCAGTCACCCTGCAACCACGCGCCCTTCTGTTGCACAGCACGCTATCGTGGTGGTCCAGTCCCTGCATCGGCGCTGTGGGCCCAGCCCTCCTCTGCCTTTCCAACGTGTCTTCCTGTCTGCCAGGTGCTGCTGGATGAAGAGAGAGACGCCATGGCGAGGTCCCGCAGGCTGGAGCGCAGCGCCAGTAGCTTCAGCTACTCCTCTTACCACACTCTGGAGGAGGTGGGTCCACCCCGCAAGCTCCGCGTCTGATGCTTCCCCGGGACCAGGCAGAGGCCAGAGGGGTCTGAGCCTACGAAAGACTGTAAACGTGGGGAGTACAGAGAAGACTCATTAGGTGAAGGGATGCTTGGTGGCAGGCACCCTAAAGGTGCCAGAGTCAGCTGGAGGGCCCGCAGCTCAGAAGCACACCTAGGCAGGCTCGGAGCCTAGGGCACACTGACCCGCTACAGACCAGAACAGGGTAGGTGGAGGCTGCCCACATTTTCCACGCCCTGACTAGTGATTCATTGACCGCCCTGTGGCCAGTCCTGGAGTTGTGGCCCCAGTATGGACAGGGGTAGCAGCATCCAGGCACACTGGGAAGCCATGTGTAGGAACAAGCAGCTGCTTCTACGTGGAGAAAACACGCGATCCCAGCGACAGCCAGCGAGGACAGGTTCTAGCGACGGTCACTGTGTTTAAGGAAGAACACAGGTGGGCATGGGAACTTCCACTCCAGAAAGACACTCACTTCCTGTAAAGGACGTGACATTGTGGTATTGCCTACTCCATTGGTCTTCTCACTTCACGTGACCCGCAATGGAGAATCCATTTTCTTTCATCGATATGCATTGGAAGGATAAGGGAATGAACCAATCCTAGATTATCACTAGAAGGAGTGGAAAAGGCGTAAAATAGCACTCCGCAGTCTATGAGATCTGTCAAATGGATGACATGGTCCACAGGGTGGAGGCAAGAGAATAGGAATTTGTTTGTTTATTTATTTATTTAGACGGAGTCTTCCTATGTAGTCTATGCCACCTTGAACGGCTGACCCTCCTGTCTCCACTTTCCGAGGGCTGGGATTGCTGGGTTAGCTTGTGTCTAGGATTTTCGTGAGCTCAACACAACGGTTCTCGCAGGAGAGAGTGTGACTCTGCATGGTCGTGAGGGGTGCTCTCGCCAGACCTTGGCTCAGTGTCCTTTTGCCCTGAGGGTATCTTTAGGGTTTGCAATTCTCGACCTGTGCTCTTTCAGAACTCCCAGGGAAAGTAGGGGAGCAATAAAGAAGGCAGGAAGGATGAACAGTGCTTACTGAGGAGCTCGAGACTCACCCCTCCCCAGTTAACTGCTAGTCTGACAGGCTTCATCGATTTCAGATCTATAATTGGATGGACAGCTTTACAGCTGAGTATTCCAATCTCGTCTCCAAAATTCAAATTGGCAACAGCTTTGAAAATCGTTCCATTCTCATCCTGAAGGTAAGAACCCACTGCACCAGGCAGTGGGCCGGAGAATGGGCATCTTTATCGTAAGACCGAGCTCATGGATGAGTGTCCCGGCGGGCGGAGTCTCTGCATAGGGAGAGGGGTGCTTGAGACACAGGGCTGTACTATCCACGAGCTCACGTCATCGGGGCCTTGTCAGTGTGGACAGGTGGCAGTGCGGGGACCCGTCGGGGAGTTGTGGGAGGTTGCTAAGGAGACAGGGCTGTGCAGTGGCAGTTGTCACCCCAGCTATGGGCGAGGGTGAGTGAGTCAGTCCTTCCTGCTGCCAAACTTGCTTCACCTGCTAAGTGAGAACAGAGGTTCATTTGACAACCACTGAGGTCATCTGGCTTAGGCAGCCCCACAGATAGGTCTGCAGCTCTGAAGAAACCTTCCAGGCCTTCGTGGGGGCCACTGAACGCAGCTCGAGCAAATGCAATCACTGTAGTGCCCTTGGTCATGATGGATGGGCAGCACAGCCCCCTGGAAAAAGAATCCAAGAATCCACAGCCTGCACTTCAGAATGTAAATCACACGGGCTGCTCGACCTTGGCTGTCATTGAGACTCTTACAGAGCTCGGTAGATGCCTTGAAATAGTAATACGGCCTTGCCTGACTTTTGCCTTAACTTGCTTCCGTTTCAATCTCATTGGGTATTGCTATAGTCTCTCTCTGAGAGGACCTTGTTCCTCGCAGAGTGGCTTTCTACGTCAGTGCCCTCATTACCTAAGAGCACACATGTCAGAAATGCGAATGTGCCGGGCGGTGGTGGCGTACGCCTTTAATCCCAGCACTGGGGAGGCAGAGGCAGGGGGATCTCTGTGAGTCTGAGGCCAGCCTGGTCTACACAGTGAGTTCCAGGACAGCCAGGGTTATGACAGAGAAACCCCGTGTCAAAAAAAAGACAAAACAGCAACAACAAAATGCAAACATTACATCCCTCCCTAGACCCTAACCTGCACATTAGTTAAGATTCCCTCGCACCATTGACGTTTGAGAGGCACACATTGTAAGATACTTCTAGTCTCGGGAAATTCTATGTTTCAGATCGGGTGCCTTTGCTTTCCAAGAATACCGCTTAGAAGCGAGGCGAAGGCCACAGCCCGTGTTCGCGTTCATAGGTGTGTGTGTGGGGACCAGCATGTCTTCCGGTCTTGGGTTAAGCGCTCTGGCTAACAGATTCATTACAGACAGCGAGGATGTTTCTGGAGGGTCAGCGCCATGGCTGTCCTGGTCACAGCTCTGTGGTCTGGTTCTTTCCCCCAGTTCAGCACCGGAGGTGTAGATCGCCCGGCTATCTGGATTGACTCTGGGATCCACTCCCGAGAGTGGATAACCCATGCCACCGGCATCTGGATCTCCAAGAAGGTCAGCTGACAGCAGCGGCCAAAGGACTGGGGGAGGGGGAGGGGTGCTTGGGTATTTAAAGGGAACTCTGGTTGAAAAATTTGACTCAGTTCCTTGAAGTTCAGGGTTCTTGATCCCCTCCCATCCTCCGGGTCATTACCACATGCTCTGTCCTTATACAAGCAGGGAGCTCAGGCTAGCCTCTGCTTTTGCATCTACGTGGGGTGCGCCTCTTCCTGCAGCCCCTGGCTGTGGGAGTCCTGCTGCACCGCTAGGAACACCCGGGAATGCCTTCCACCGCCACCCTCTCTCGCAGATCGTCAGTTCACATCGCAAAGACCATGTCCTGACAAAAATATTGAACTCCATGGACATTTTCATAGAGATTGTCACCAACCCTGATGGCTTTGCTTTTACTCATAGCATGGTAAGGACAGCTGGGGACCCCAGTCGTGCTCGGCTGGGGTTGGGGCAGGGCAATGTCATGGCGGTCACTGGAGTTGGCTGCTTCGGGGACTTTCTGCAGAGAGCCTGCCTGGCAAGAAGGGGGATGCTGGGATAGTAAAGTTATGGGATTACAACTGCCTTGCCCAACAACCTGCCCACTGCCCACAGAAGCTTCCAGTGGCAGCCTGTGATGAGATTTCTCCCCAAGTGTTGACTTGGACCACAGTAGATCCAATCTGCACACGGTCTGGCCCAGCTCCATGCCAGCCCATCTTGTCCCCAGAGGCTCCTTCCCTTTGCTCCTCCCAGCTAGGGCCCCCTCCCTCTCTCATGGGCCAGGATGTCAGTTATCCCATCCCTGGGAGTGGGCCCCAGTGGATGAGGCTGCATGACCTGGGCTTTCTCAGAATCGCTTGTGGCGAAAAAACAAGTCGAGCCGACCCGGCATCGTCTGCATTGGCGTGGACCTCAACAGGAACTGGAAGACAGGCTTTGGAGGTACGGCTATCTGCTGGGTGCCAGGGGCGGGACTCGAGGAGGAGGGTTGGGCTTTAGTGGGTTGTCCCATACCATCAGCGTGAATTGACTCCATTGGCTAGTAGAAGTGTGTCGTGGTCAGGTGAGCACATCGCTAAAATGGTCTGTGGGATGTAGGCGAGGTTGCTCGTGTGTCACATGGATCCAAATGCTAAGGCTTCATGAGGACATTTAAGGGAACCCTTAGCTATTAAAGTTAGAACACATTGTAAGTATCAAATCCTGAACACGGCAGAGATAGGCTCAAGGAGGCTAGCTCATTCCAGCAGGGTTATCTCATCCCATGGCTGGCTTGGTAGCTTTGGGGCCCACTCCCAGGGATGGGACCTTTTCTGACTGTTTCTCTCTCACATACGTCAAAGGTACGGAGACTAGATGGGGAAACCAAGTCTCCCAGAATGTCCAGAGAAAGTATATCTGGATCTCAGCAAAGCAGCTGGTGGATTGGGTGGGATTCTAGGACCAGTCAGGGCAGTCTACAGAATACACCAAGTCCTCAGCCCCAGATGTGTGTCTGTACTCCACAGAGAAGACAAGAGTTGGCGCCCCAAGGGAGACCAAGCTGCTGCTGTTAACAGATCCATAAGTTGGTGGCAAACTAATGACAGCATGTTCTAGATCTAGGTGTCTGTGGCTCTGTAAATCCAGCTTCTTGGAGTTTGTTTACAATGATAAATAAGAAAATTTCTAAAGTATGGAGAGCAGAGCCCCAGGTCACATTGTGATAGGTGCCTGAGGCTTAGGACCCTGCAAAATCCTGGGGCAAGGGATCCCCGGTGTGCAGAACTAGACCTGTCTCTGTCTCCGGGTTGACTAGGGTTGGCCTAGATGGGCAGCCCTGGCACTCACACCTGACAGTACTCACAAATATCAAGATAGCCTAGTTTAGAGGTAGATAAATTTTGTCCTAAAGAAAAGAATATTTGTGGGACAGAGAGCCCTACAGAGAGTAAACAATAAAAAAAATCTGTACATACACAATGTAAAAAACAATTATGAGGAAAGAACCCAAATGGGTGGAAAAGCTCCCATAATCCCCCTGCCCAAAAATTAGTGCTTTAATAATTCACCATGTACTTTCAGAGATTTCCCCTTGCTACAAATTGCATTTTCAGAGAAGGAAAAATAAACAGCTAATGAATCCATTAGCAGGTACTTGTGAGCCATTTGGGCTCAGAGGACCTTGACTGTGGACGTCAGAGAGGCAGGCAGCTAATTCCCATTTGGTCAGGAGAAGATTAGTTTATTCTGCTTAGCTCAAACCAGAACTAATGGCCTGAAGTGTTTCTCCATATTTGGGCAAAGCCACCTGGCCGTTGGCAAGGGGAACGCTCTCCCTGCGTGGGCTGCAAACACAGACAAAGCTTTCAGCCTCTCTTCAGCTCATCTGTTGCTATTTGTCATTCATCAAAGGAAGCAGGTGCAGGAGCTCAACAGACACAACAAACAGGGCCTCTGTGAGCCCAGCCCATGCGCCAGGCTGGGGGGCTGTCCCCACTTCTAACTATGGTCCCCAACCTTAGGCCAGGACCACCCAACCAAGAAGGGATGTGCTCTCTGTTGGCAGAATGGCCTCCGGGCTGCCTGTGGCCAGGAATAACAAGCGACTCAGGCAGGAAGATCTTGTTTATGGTTTTCATATTGTCTTAGCTGTATCAGAGCACTGTGCTCCCTCACCTGAGTCCTGGGGAGGAGCAGTTTGTAGTAGCCAGCACACATACGCATGTGCACATGCGTGCAAACAACCACACACACACACACACACACACACACACACACACACACACACACACTCACTCTTCTTTGCCCTCTCCACCAAGAACAATTCTCAAGATCCTCTTCTGCAATTCTCAGAGTAGCCTCAAGCAACTTGGGATCCATTTTGACTTTCCTTGGTCCATGGGGAAATCCATAGGGTATTTAGGGCTCTGGCTGGGGACAAAGCTGCAGGAGATACTGAGTTCGAGCCCCTGCACAGCAATGAACCTCAATCAAAGGGTTGCAGCTCGTTAGGGAGCCTGGGATTGGGGCAGAGGGCTGGGAGGGCTTCTAGGTGTATCTTCCCAGGCAGGCATGCTTCTCCAGTGGAAACACAGTCGGGACTTAACCCGAAGGATGAGCTACGGGTGCTCCCTGCAAACCCACAGAGCTGCCACGTCATGGTGTGGCTGCATTCTCCATCCTGATGTACGAGGCAAAGGAACACGACAGTAACAACACGCTAAACACAAAGTCTGTCTGCACACAAAGGCCCTCAGGGCACCGCCCTTCCAGTGGCGACCGAGAGACCAGCATGTTGCCTCAGTCACACAGAAGGAAGAGAATGCAGAGTCACCCTTTCCTTCTCTCCCTCCTCCCTTCTGTCCTTCCTTCCTTCCTTCCTTCCTTCCTTCCTTCCTTCCTTCCTTCCTTCCTTCTGTTTTGGAGCTGGAGTCTTTCTGTGTAGCCCTGGCTGTCCTGGAACTTACTCTGTAGACCAGGTTGGCCTTGAACTCACAGATGTCTGCCTGCCTCTGCCTCTCAAGTGCTGGGGTTAAAGGCGTGTGCCACCAGGTCTGGCCACCTTTTTCCTTAACAGCCTCAAAACGGAACTGACACATCATTTCTGCTCACATTTTCACTGTCTAGAACCAACCAAATTGCAAAAGGCACTTGCAAGACATGAAAGTGTTTTGTGAACACTCAGTCTGCCTACACCTGGGTACTCTGACCCTTTGGGCGATTTTATTTTACTTTCAGGAAATGGTTCTAACAAAAACCCCTGCTCGGAGACGTACCGAGGGCCCTCACCCCAGTCAGAGCCAGAGGTAGCTGCAGTTGTGGACTTCATCTCAAGACATAAGAACTTCAAAGTTCTCATCTCTATCCACAGCTACTCACAGATGGTCATGTACCCTTATGGCCACTCTCTGGAGCCTGTGCCAAACAACGAGGAGCTGGTAAGCTTGGCTGTTTAGTGTGGGAAAGCAGAAGGCCTCTCTAGGGAAGTCCATAACTGCTTTATCCCCAGGTGGCTCTGACTTTGACTCCCAATACAAGGGTCTGGACCACTGACAGGGAGACCCCATGGTAGGGAGAATCAGTACGGTTCTCGATCAAGTTCAAAGCTGTAGGTACTGTGCTGTCAGTTCTCCTGTTTGATCAGGGAGGTATTGTGCTATCTACACGGTCAGCCTCCAGGGCTCGCAGACCCATGCTTCTCACCAGCTGAGCCCGCAGGGGCTGGGGAGCCCCAGCCTCTTACTCTCCGCTGTCATTTGCAGTTCAATCTGGCCAAGGATGCAGTGAAGGCTCTGTACAAGGTGCACGGTATCCAGTACATTTATGGCAGCATCAGTACCACCCTCTGTGAGTGAGCCATATCTACCAGGGCAGGTGCAGCTTGCAGTACTACTGCTGACCTAGCTGGGCTGGGTGGGCGGGTATGCGGGCAGCTGCTTCCCTGTAGCCAGTGCACAGATCCTGATGTCTGGCCTATAGCAAAAGTTCCCTGAGGGGAAAGGTTCTCCGTCTGTCAGCCTGCTTCTGCAAGGCGGACAGTTGGTTGTGGGTGGGCAGGGCAGGGTGCAGGATGAGGCTGGAATCGGGAAGCGTGGTGTGACGGGCTCCAGGTGGGCTCCAGAGCCCACTCTCCACCCAGGGCTCCTCTGTATCCCATGGCCACACCCTCTCCTTCCCTCCTGGGCACATTTTGGCCCTTTTCTTTTTAGATACAGCCAGTGGGATCACGGTAGACTGGGCCTATGACAGCGGCATCAAGTACGCCTTCAGCTTCGAGCTCCGGGACACTGGACAATATGGTTTCCTGCTGCCAGCCTCACAGATTGTCCCCACAGCCGAGGAGACGTGGATGGCGATCCGTACCATCATGAAACACGCCCTGAACCACCCCTACTAGCTGCACTACTCAGGCCAGAGCAGTCTGGGTCCCCCCCTTTCCCCAAGGCCTGGGACTCCTGCCTGAATCCCAAGTTAACATCCCTTCCCCACAGCCCTGGTTGGACTCTTAGAAAATAGAAGTAAGTTTGAACAGGCCTCATTGCCTCTAGTATTGGCTGCCACCTCTTTGGGCTCAGTGTTGAGAAGAGACAGAGCTGCTTGAGTGCCCCTCAGGGCGGCCTGACGTGGCCGGACCTCCCTTCTCCTCTGCCTTTAGATAAATATGAGGCCTGACTCTGCTGGTCCCTCCCTTTGCTCCCCATCCCAGGAACAAAATAGACATCGTCCCAGCAATTTTGATATTTTAATACAATTCAGAGGGGACTAGGTTTGATTTAAAGAACATAATCGCCAATGGAGAGATTTCTGTTCTCTTAAGGGAGAAGAGGGCCCTTTTCCTCTGTCTTCCTTTGGGATTGGGGAGGGGTGGGGGACAATCAAGGTGCTCCAAGGGAACTGACCTGGTGTCCGAATCTGAACACGTCCCCGGTTTGTGACCACGAGGCAGCTACTCCAGGTCAGGCACGAGCCGGGCAGGACTTTCCCTAAGAGAGTAAGAGGGCGACCTAGCCACTGGGGAGCAGGTAGAGAGGCCAGCTGCGTGCTAGAAGCAAAGGCCAGCTGGGGGCGGGAAGCATTTGTGAAGTCCGAGGCAGAAGCACTAGTTCGAGAACAAGACTTTCATTTGCAAAGGTCAGACCCTGTGGGAGCGCGCGTGCATGCGTGTGTGTGCACACCTGAGTGTGGCGTGTGTGTGTCTGTTTGTGTGTGTATGTGTGTGTATGTATGTGTATGCATGTGTCTGTGTCTGTGTGTGTGTGAATGTGTGTGCATGTGTGTGTGTGTGTGTGCATGTGTGTGTGTGTGTGTGCGTGTGTGTGTGAATGTGTGTGTGTGTGTATGTATGTATGTGTCTGTGTGTGTATGTCTGTGTGTATGGGGGGTGTGTGTGTTACATGATTGGTTATTGGGTGGCATACAGAAAACCAGCTGTGGAAGCCCCAAGGAAGTCAGGGTACTTAACCCCTAAAGATCCTGGACCATCTGCAGGGGAAGAGCTAACAATGGATGAGGAAAGAACTTTCTGGTTAAAATTTCCACTAGAAACTGAGGTGTTTTTATTTCTAAAGCTGGAAGAGGTTTAACTGAAGTTAGTGGAAATACAGGGTCACAGGCTACGTTAACATAAGCTATAGATAAAGTGAGCTTCTGCACACTGGAGTCTGGTTATAACTGTTAGGCCCTCTACACAAATATTTTCATTTAGTCCTCAAGAGAGGGTACACTACTGGTATTAATAAACTCATTTTTAAATTTAAAAAATTTTTTTTCTTGAGACAGACTCTCACACTGTAGTTCAAGCTGGCCTGGAATTCACTGGTGTGGTCTGGATGGCCTTGAACCCATGGCAATTCTCCTGCCTCGGCCTCTTGTGAACTATCACACCTGGCTCAGTAAGCTAATTTTTAAGATAAAGGAAGCTATTTCAGAGTGTTTTAAAAGCCCTGCAAAGCCATGCAGAACTTGGTTTGTGTCAGCATGAGACTTCTTTTATCATTTGTCCCAGCGCACCTGTACAGAGTCCGTGGAAACCAGTTTATCATGAAGGTTTTAGGGGGTTCATCCTCACAATTAACCAGCATTTCCTGGTGGGGCAGGTGACTCTTGTGGAACTGGAGCAGCACTGGCCTGATAGGTCTCTAACAGTGTGGTCCTAGGTCCTTTCCTAGCACCTACTGCCGGGCAAGCACAGGTCCCAGTGCATTATGGGACACAACACATTGTGTCCTTTTAGCTACCTTAGGTGGTGACCTAAGGTTAGTGAGCTTCTTTTTGAAGAGAAGGCTCACACACGCCTCAGAGAGGCAGGGTCTGACTGGCCCTCAGGGCCCGTGGTTTCCTACCTGCCTCACGAGTGGTCTCCCAGAACAAGATGGCAGGAGCCTGATTTCACAACCAGGTTGGCAGGATCCCCCGTGCAGGGAAAAGTCTCACACACTGAGAGTGCGCTGGTTGGAGGTGGTCTTTTTCTGTTGTTTTTCGAGACAGTGCCTTACTATGTAGCCCTGGCTGTCCTAGAACTGTAGACCAGGCTGCCCTTGAACTCACAGAGATCTGCCTGCCTCTGCTTCGTGGCTTGCATGGATGTGGCCTTCAAAGGTATTATTCTCATAAAAAAAGCAGAACAAAAAACCCAGTGATTTAAAGATTCCACCCGAGGTCACATGACCAGTTTGTCTGTGTCTCTCACCTTGTCTTTCTTCCCAGCCAGCTCCTTCCCAGTTCGTCCCACACCAAAGTTCCCAGCCAGAGGCCACGCTGCATGCCTCCGTGCTGCATGCCTCCGTGCTGCATGCCTCCGTGCTGCATGCCTCCGTGCTGCATGCCTCCGTGCTGCATGCCTCTTCTCCTCTCTGGAACTTTCTTCCCCTTAACATTTCTCACTAGCCTTAGCCCGAGGAGCACCCATTGCATAGACCATTGTCTCCCATAATCCTCCTTTCCAAGGGCTCATTTATCTCCTTTGGAGCAATGATCATTAGTTGCTAATTGATTTTGTTTCCTTGCTCATCTTGGCTGGTCTCTGAGGCCCGTGAGGGCAGGTTCTGCGGCTGGCTGTTCACTTTCCCTGGCCACACCAGGCATGTGAAAGACACTCCAGCTTTGTGGAAGGGCTGTCTCTCCTCCTCAGCCTCACACTGGTGTCGCTGTATGTGGCAGAAACTCACCTCACTATGGCCCAAACAGGTGGGGTTATCCTGACGGGTGCAGTCCAGGGGTGTCCCAGTGACTCTTTTATCAAAAACCAGAGACCCAGACCCTCCTGGTCTGATTTGTCTTTCTGCGACACAGACATGTGTATCGTAACAGTAGGGACACATCCAAAGAAATGTGATTTCACCATTGAACAAACATCGCAGTGTGCTTTACACAGACCTTCAGATGCTTTAGCCCACTGCACACCCGGGTTTCATGGGAAATGCCTGTAGCAGGGCCTAGTCTCTTAATCCACAATGAAGAAAACATGAGATTAAGCAGAAGACAAAGTAATACCCTCAAGAGATGTGGTGCACAGAAGATGTTGGGCTGGGTGTTCAGCGGTAGGGTGTTTGCTTGGCATGTTCAAGGCCCCAGGTTCAATCCCCAGCACTTCCAGACACAAATACCCCCCAGCCCTGAAGATATACAGTTGTCTCTGGAGTAACATGTCACCCTGCTAAGCTCTAAACTTTTTAAAATTGAGAAGCAGGTCTGTATCAGCTATCTTCTGTTGCTGTGATAAAAGGCAGCTTGCAGGAGAGTTTATTGGAGCATGCGGTTCCTGAAGGAGGGTCCATACCGGGGGCGAGGTTCGGCAGCAGGAGGCTGGAGCAGCAAGCCGAAGCTTCAGATCCTCAACTGCAGACACAAACCAGACAGAACCAACTGGACGTGGGGAGAGGTCCTGAAAGCCCACCCCAGTGATGGAGGTCTTCTAGCAAGGCTGCGTGTCCTAAGGGTCCACAGCCTTCGTGAACGTCGACACGACGGGGTGACCATGTGTTCAAATATGGAGGACATTTCCCAAACGACCACAAGTACGCTCTAAAATGGTGGTGAAACCCTGGGTGGTACAGAAACCAGGAACGGGTGTTTCCCTTCGTCACGAGTCCTGTCATTTATGCCACTGTCTCTGCTGTGTTTTTGTACACCCGCTTAAGACAGTTTCCCTGTGAGTGCATTCCAAAGACTTTACGGCAGCTACGGTGATTTTAGGGGACCAGAAATTTTCAGCTCTGTGATCCTCTTGTGGGGACCACTGTCTGTGGTTTTATGAGGAGCACGGTAGGATTTTGATCTCTATTTCTAGATGGATCCATCACCTCTAACAGAGTCTGAATTCCAGGCAGGAAGAGCAGGGGTGAGCATGTGAGCTACTGAGTTGTCTATGGGTTTACATTCCCATCTTATGGCTTGGAGCAGTGCCGTGGGGCGCCGCCCAGCTACCAGGGAGGCTGGGAACCTGCTCCGCAGCTGGTCACACCACTGCTTCAAATACAAGCAGAGCTCTGCTGATAAGGAGGAAGGAAGAACGGATATTGGAAAAGACACCCAGTGGAGTCTGTGACCGCTTCTGGGGGGGAGGGAGCGTGGGAAGAGCCTCAGAGCCAGTTTCTTGTTCTAGTTAACTGAAAGGCCATAGAAGTTCCCAGATGTTCTAGCCAGCCCCCTTCATCCTGAGTTATAAAGACTGGGGCTTCTGCATCATGAGATTTGCACAAGGCTCACGTGACCCTGGGCTGAGAGACCACTAACTCCAGGAGGTGGTGTAGTCTTAGCCCGTGGCTGCTTTGCCCAGGACTGAGGGACCACCACCGGGTCCCAGCAAGCTCAGGGAGGCTTAAGTGACCAAACCCTCAAACTCAGATATGCGAGTACTAGAAAAATTATTTTAAAATTTCTTTCATCACAAACCTTAACTGTCTCCCAAGTACTTTCTCAAGTAGGTAAAGCTGAACAGGGCCTTAGTTTTTCTACATCTTTCCCCTTCTTCCACTTTCCAACAAGCTGTTTTTTTTTTTGTCCTTTTCACCCATAAAATTTATGAGCATTTATTTGAAAATTTAAAAAAATTGGAAAAACTGAAGGAGAAAGAGCGATTATACATATGGAAAGCCGTAGAAACCTCGGGGAATGCGCACAGTTACTGCTTTCTTAAGAAAACAAACCAGTCTGCCAGTTTGGAATGTGAGCGGCTCTTGTGAGGCGGGCCAGGGCAGAGGCCCAGGGTGAAGGGCCGATGCCCCCTGTTCAGGAGTGCTGCCAGGTGCTGCCTCTGTTCCCAGACTCCTCTCCCCTCTGACCGTTCCAACATGAGACAGCAACCCAGAGGAAACGGCTACGGGAGAAAGACTTAAAATACTCCTTAGAAGAGCAAGAAGACTGGGGGCAGTCAGAGCCTGGGGAACGCTGGAACTCCAAGCGCTTCCAAGCTGGCCTGGAGGGGCCATTGGGGAAAACGGGCCTGCAGAGCAGCATGTGAGGCTAGCCACAGGCAGGCCACACTGCACGGGGCCATGGACCGTGGTACCGCGTCCAAGGATGTGGCAGAGCAGCTGTCCAAATTTGTCCTTCGGCGCCCCACTCCTCATTGCCCAGAAGAGCTTTATCTGTCACTGTGTAGATGTTTGAGAGCCAGGCCTGGCTGCTTCTGCTCCCATTGTGGGCTCAGGTGGGTTGGAACAGGGGCTGAGGCAGAGCCTGTAAAATACATCCATTTCGTAGGCTGCAGCCATGAGTTCTACCAACTGTCCCTGCTTTCCATGGGCCCCTGAATTTGTGGCTGTGTTGCAAACCCCCTCTTGTTGTGCCCCACCCCCAAGCCACCATAAGCTGATTGACTTGGGCCAGATGTGGCCCATCTTCAGCATGAGAGAGAGGCTAATAATGGGCAACACTAACCTATTTAGCCTTCCAAAGTTCTTTCCAGAGTATTAGAGATAACCCTTAGAAATAACGACATAGCTCAACACCCCCCCCACCCCTACCCCCACCCCTCGTTGGGCTGGCCTCTTGCTAGCTTCTCGCCCTGGGATTTGCAATTGTCCTCCTGTTCTTCCAGGCCAGCTTAGCTAAGCTCTGTGGTTCTTACCCCTTCCCGGACTCCCAGCCCACCTCCCTCAACTTCCAGAAGCAGAAGGAAGACCACAGGGGAAATGTTCGTAAAACTGTACTTGGGATGCAAAAGGGAAACACACGTATAGGAAACAGGAAAGCTGGGCAGTGGGGCTGACGTTAGCGTCCTTTATGAGGAAACCCATTAAATCTGCTCTCTTTGAGCTTCTGCCCACTCCCACGTTCCTAGGGACAAGAGTCCCTGACCCCCGACCTTCCCTAAGCTCAGCAGAAACATTCTGTCCCCACAGCTTGTCATGGGAGTTCATCCTTGCCTAGTTCTTCTTCGTCACAGGCCTTTGCCTTGGGCTTTGATGTGACATTCTCTAAAGACCCTTGACACCGGAATGTCTCTCTCTTCAGGGGGCCCTTTACTCCAGACTTAAGTTCTGCCCTAATTTCTGGGAATGCATGCCACTATCCATGTACAGTGACAACTTTGCATCTTCAGAGTAGCCAGTGGGCTTCACGGGCAGCTGGAAGGCAGAACTGAAGGAGATGCAGATAGGACCTGGTCCTCCCCAGACTCCCACACAAGCTCAAGCCTGCTGATTCTGTCAAACCGAAGCCTCAGCCTACCACGGCCACCCGGCTGCCAGTCTGATACCCTCAGTGGCTTCTGACTGCCCACAGGCCTGACAGAGCTCTCACTTAGACCTTCCTAGACATGTTTCCATGGCTTGATTTTAAAGTAAAAAAGAAATACAAGTGTCCTGGAATTTCAACATGTCACAGAGGGAAGGCCCTCAGAGACCACCATGGCTACCTAACCCCGACCCCGTAGCATTCTGTTCTCCTCTGAAGTTAGAGAATGTCTTTGTAGTATCTTTGTGTGTGTGTGTGTGTGTCATATGTAGCAGAAAACCAACTTAATAAAGCTTGAATGGGAAAAAGCATTGGAATTTGTTGGCCTTCCCTAGACATCGGGCCACCTGCGCCGGGACTTTTGGTGAGGAGTGAGAATACACGCAGACTGGAAATAACGAAGTGTTGCCTCCTAACGAATGCCTGCTGTCATGCTCCGGCCTCCGTGTACACAGACATGCGACCAGAACAAACCCAGCAGGTACCCACTGTTGGGTGCAGGTGCTGGGACAAAATGATTCTGCATCTTGTTCCAGTCTGTAAGCAACCATCACCTGTCCAGCACAAGCCACGAGGCTCAGGCTGACAAATAACCTGCTTACACAAAATATCACCATCTTGCCAACTTAAAGCAGGAACACTTGGCCTCATGGGCATTTCAAAGCTATCAGAAGAAAAACAGGTCTGTGAGCTCATCAGCACCTCCTTCACCTGGGTCATACATGAAGAGACACCCAATGCTGGGTGAGGTATAGCGGTACCCGTCCCCATCATCAAACCATCAAGGACACGTGTTACGGTATGGGTAGGCAACAAACTATTGCGTCTCTTCCTGGATTTTCTCTTCAACATCATTCCCCTGCTTGACACGGCCGACTTCCACCTGCCAGCCAGACTCAGAAAGCTAGAGCCAGCTCGGGACCTTGAACCAGCTGAGCCCTCAGCAGCCCCGTGCCCGCACAGCCCTAGCAATATCTAATCTTGCCACCTGCATCCGCTTCTGCCTTTGCTAAGGCCCCTCTGCACCCGGCAGCCACTTTAACTCTTTGGGGGACTCTCCCTAGTGTTGTGTGAAGTGCAATGTGTGATCACAGAGTTACCACCAGTAATGGAGATGAAGAAGAAGAACCTGTGTTTGCTGATGACCGTGACTAGCAAGTGGAATCCACAGCTGGCGATCAAAGCCGACGGTGTTGCTGGTTGCTGTAACATGTGCGTTTATCGTTACCGAATAAATCCTAACACTGTGGAGAGACGCAGATGGCGGTCCTTGGTCCTGACACAGTGCATTAACGGTGAGGTACCTGGGGCTCTGGGAAGCTGGAGACGTAGTCCCAGCTGGGAGGCCTCAGGCCCAGCTCACCCTCACAGTCGAGGGTGGACGGCTGGCTTATCTCTCCACCTGCCTGGTTCCCTGACACTTCATCAGGAAGATGGAGAGCTAGCCGCAGCTTGGGATGCCCACCCCTCCCTCCCCGTGGGATTGGACCCAGGTGTGAGGGGAAAGATCCCCAGGCACAGCCGGGGCCTCTGTCAGTTTAAAAGGCCTCAGACCTCAGCCTCAGCCTCAGTCCGAGACCTTCCCAACATGCGGAGGCTGCTGATTTTGGTTGTGCTGCTGGAGGCAGTCTTTGGCAAGGAGAACTTTGTGGGGTAGGGGTGTGGAGAAGGGGCGTCCTGAGGGCAACGAGAGGGCTCTCCCCAAGTCAGTGTCTGGAAGAGATAGACTGACTCCACCCTGGGACAGCAGCCTGGCACTCACAGGGGTGGGGGAGGGCGGGGAGCGCCCAGAAGGAATTTTTAGGAGAAAAAGGTCTGGTTGGCTTGGAGAGAAACCGGTCTAAACTGGATTGGGGATAGCACAAAAGTCTAGAAGCTCAGCGAGAGAGGACAGGAGGTACAGGTTTCCCATTGTTCAGACCCTGCCTTGGAAATGTTGGGGTGCCTCAAGGTCTCAGGGCCCCTCCCGCTCTGTGCAGGCACCAGGTTCTCCGAATCTCTGCAGCCGATGAAGCCCAGGTGCAGAAAGTGAAGGAGCTGGAGGAGCTGGAGCATTTGCAGGTTAGAGACGTGGTTCAGGCCTCCCCAGGCCCAGACTTCCTAGGCCGACTGACCACCTTGGATCCCAGGATCTCTCGGAGCCCCCTAGTTAGTCCCTGGGCTCTGGCCCAGCCTCCCAGCGGAGTCATGAGCTGACCTGTTGAGACAGGACTTCAGACGTTGTGCCCCTGAGAATCGAATGACATGCCAGGACCCTTTCCACTTCCTCTGCCTGCCTTGCTCCCTCAAAGCCTCTCCATTCTGGCCATTTCCTGACCGCGCTGGACTCAGCCCAGTGCCCAAGTCTCCCCATTCTTCCTCCCCCAGCTGTGTGGGAGCCTCTAGTGCTGAAGCCCCTTCTCAGGCTCCCCCGCTCCGCCCCCTGGCTGGCGCCTCCAGCCCTCTGTAACAGCGCTGGCTCTGTCCTCCCCAGTTGGACTTCTGGCGGGACCCCACCCGGGCTGGTATGCCCATCGATGTCCGAGTGCCCTTCCGCAGCATCCAGTCTGTCAAAATCTTCTTGGAATCCCACGAGATCGACTATGAGGTCATGATTGAAGACCTGCAGTCCCTGCTGGATGAGGAGCAGAAGCAGATGTCCTCTGCCTTCCGGGCCAGGGCCCGGTCCACAGACACCTTCAATTATGCCACCTACCACACCCTGGAAGAGGTGAGAGTCGGGAGGTTCTGCCCCATAGCACCGTACTTTTCTGTGTTGCAGAACGCAGACCAGGGCCGAGGCTGTGGGTAACCCCAACTGCTGGAACGCCACAGCATTCCAGGGCTGCCAGGGAGAAGACATCAAGCCCCTTCTTCCTTTCTTCTTTCCCGTCTCAGATCTATGAATTCCTGGACCTGCTGGTGGCAGAGCAGCCACAGCTTGTGAGCAAGATCAAGATTGGCGACAGCTTTGAAGGCCGTCCCATTTACGTGCTAAAGGTGACAGGAACACTCATGCAAAAATGGGCCCCATGTGGCCCTCCACAGATGGGTGCAGGCTCCCACAGACACACAATGGGTGTGGGCTCCCATAGACACACAGTAGGTGTGAGTTCTCATGGACACACAGTGGGTGTGGGCTCCCACAGACACACAGTGGGTGTGAGCTCTCATGGACACACAGTAGGTGTGAGCTCTCATGGACACACAGTGGGTGTGGGCTCCCATAGACACACAGTGGGTGTCAGCGCTCGTAGACACACAGTGGGTGTGGGCTCCCATAGACACACAGTGGGTGTGGGCTCCCATAGACACACAGTGGGTGTGGGCTCCCATAGACACACAGTGGGTGTGGGCCCCCATAGACACACAGTAGGTGTGAGCTCTCATGGACACACAGTAAGCGTGAGCTCTCATGGACACACAGTGGGTGTGAGCTCTCATGGACACACAATGGAACATACTGTTCTACACGGTCCCTGTGCAGACGTTTGGAGAGGCTGAGCATCCATGCTGGCCTGGGTGACTGACTATATGCGTGTACACAAAGTTGGAGGTGACCCACGTGTTACTAATCAAGTGCTGAAATTTGAGAACTGTCACTGAGTCCAGGCATTGCTGGTGACCTTCCACGGTGGGCTGAAAATCAGAATATGGCCGGGGCCTGGAAGTTAGATTGGTTACCAAAACTGGGCTGAGGAGACCAAGCTCTGTAAGGTCTGTGTCTGGCCCCTGATCCCCAAAGGAGGGTCCCATAAACAGAGCCTCCCTTGACTGTAGGTGTATAGAGGGCAGGTGGCTTCTGGCCCAGGTGGGTTCCCTTGCAGGCAGCGGACTAAAGCCCGGCTGCAAAGTCGCCCCTTACCCATTTCCCTGCCTCCTCTTTAGTTCAGCACCGGAGGGACCAACCGCCCAGCCATCTGGATCGACACTGGCATCCATTCCCGGGAATGGGTCACCCAGGCCAGCGGGGTCTGGTTCGCAAAAAAGGTAAAGCTGGGGTTGAGAAGGGTTCTTACTTGCTGAGGAACTGGTGTTCACAGACCGTGGGAGGCTGGAAGTGACAGCCACAAAGGGAACCCAGGCTCTCTGTCCGTTGCTACCTTCTCCACCCACCAGATCACTAAAGACTATGGCCAAGATCCAACTTTCAGAGCTATCCTTGACAACATGGACATCTTCGTGGAGATTGTCACCAACCCTGATGGTTTTGCCTATACCCACAAAACGGTACGGACTACCTCTTGTTCTCTGGGGCAGTGGGGGGGGGTGCACTTTTGAGCCCCACAAGGGACCCTCCTGTCCTCCTGGAACTGGGGCTCTCAGCCGAGGCAGGCACTGACACCACCTATGGTAGATGATTCTTGGCTATTGGTGCTGCCTGGTAGGTGTGTAATAGCCTCCTGACCTGCCCGCTGGGTTCTGGTAGCAACATCTCATCCAGTCACAAAAACACAAAACACATCTAGACACTGGTGGGGAGTGAGCACTGTCCTCAGCCGAGAGCCCTGCTCCAGCCCCCACCGCAGCAGCTGGCAGTCCAGCTGTCCTCTCTCTCCTCAGAATCGAATGTGGCGCAAGACTCGGTCCCGCACACAGGGCTCTGCCTGTGTGGGGGTGGACCCCAACAGGAACTGGGACGCAGGCTTTGGGCGTAAGACTTCTGTGGGGCAGGGATGGGCAGCATGGCTTCCTGCTCTTGGTCTGGTACCCAGCAGCAAGGGAGGCTATGGGCTGCTCGCTCTGCCTGAGGGTTTTCTGGGTTGGAGGTGGCACTTGGGGACTTGGGCCCTTGTTTGAAGAGAGCTCCCTCTAGATAGAACTTGGGTCCGAGAGCTCCTCGTGGGGGTGTTTACCTTAATATCAACCCTTGCCCTCCTCGGCCATGTCCCTGTAGAAACTGGTTTCTGCCCTACCCAAACCTGGCTGGAAAAGACTCTAGATGATGTAATGGTTGGCTGCTCCCTAACCCAGGGGATGGGGTGGGGGTGAGGTTTCCCTGCACCCCACTGCCCCCGAACTCCAAGAAATGAACTGGAAGCCATGGAAGTTGTGGAGGACACATTACGTGGGTTAAGAAACAGCAGCGGTGCCCTCTGCTTTCCCACAGAGGCCGGAGCTAGTAACAACCCCTGCTCAGAAACTTACCGAGGCAAGTTTGCCAACTCTGAAGTGGAGGTCAAGTCCATCGTGGACTTTGTGAAGAGCCATGGGAATATCAAGGCCTTCGTCTCCATCCACAGCTACTCCCAGCTCCTCCTCTACCCCTATGGCTACACATCAGAAGCAGCCCCGGACAAGGAGGAGCTGGTGGGTGATGACCCCAGTCGCCCTTTGCCCAGGCTCCCCGTGTCCCCACTTTGGGGAACCTGGGTTTTGCCCTTCAGAGCTAACGACGGGCTAAGAGCCTACCGACGTACCCGGTGCTCAGCTTTCCCACAATCTCCTAATGGTTTGGGAAGCCTGATGGGATGACTTGCGCCAACCAGCAAGGAAAACCTTCGTTTTCTGAAAACAGAAGCATCGTGTGGTTGAGTCACTTCTGTCACATGACAGAGCAAGAGGCAAGGCTAGGTTCTGAGTGTGTGTGTGGACTCCACCTGGAGCCGTGGCATAACTGGAGGACCATGCTGCTGTCAGACTCTAGGGCTGACCTGAGGAAGCTGGTACCCACTCCTGGGCCACCCAGTGGAGCCGCTCTGTCTTCTGCAGGATCGGCTAGCCAAGTCTGCTGTGACCGCCTTGACGTCTCTGTATGGAACCAAGTACAAGTACGGCAGCATCATCGATACAATCTGTAAGTCTCTGGCGGCCCAGAGACGGGCACTGGCGGGCTCTTCTTGACTCGGGTGCTCGGGTCTGGGCGCTGCTGGCTGACCCACTGGGAGGGCGGGCAGCACCTTCTCCTGATATGAGCCCTGTCTTCTCTGCACTGTTCAGTAGGCTCCTCTGAGGTTTTATCTGGATCCCTGCATGGATGGGGTGGAAAACTGATGGGATTTATAGCTCACCAGAAAATTCTCTTTCAGAAACACCTCTCCACCCCCTCTACGCATTCTGAACGAGATGCCCCAGGTCTCACTCACACGCATGCGCAGGGCTGGTACAGCAAGTGTTTATTGAGCGCCTGCCTGCCCTGCACCAGGCCTCATCTGGTGTGCTTGGGACTTAGCTGTGGATAAAAGGGAGCAAACGTCCATTCTAGGCAGGAAAACTGACCATGTGCTTAGGAACTGTAGTGGGTTAGGTGGTAGAGGCAGGGGGAAGCAGAGCTGGCCGGGGCATCCGGAGGGTGGAGGTGGACCCCCAGGGTAAGAGGCAGGCTTGCAGACAGAGAGGGATCTGGGCTGATGGTAAAGGAGGTAAGCGCCAGGAGCCCGTCTGTCTATGTAATAGGACTCCAGGCAGAACTTTCTAGAATAAAAACTGTGCTGTGTGATGGGGTGTTTAGGGAACTTTTTTTCCCCTCAAAAAGTTTGCCTAGCAGGCAGCAGCAGGTACAGGCCCCAGGGTGGGAGAGCTGCACGTACTCCACATGCTTCCTTGTTAGTGGGCCACAGTCTGACCCAAGGAGGAACTTGTCTGGGACTCCAGGCCTTCTCTGGAAATGGTTTTCAACATGAGTCCGATGATTTTGCTGCATTTAGGGTCCTGGAGTAAAGTTCTAATGCACAACCTGCCTCCTTCCCTCCTGCCCAGTTCAACACAAGCAGCTTCGTCTGCCAGTGTGCACTCAGGCCTGTGAGATATTTCCCTCTAGGAGGCAGAGGCTTTTGCTTTGATTATGAATCTTTGCACTTTCCTCTGCAGACCAGAGTCCCTGGAGATCAAGTCCTGCTTACCCAAGCAGGGGGCTCTGGCATATTTAGAGGTGTCATTGAGGTGACTGTTGGGTGGAGAAGGTTTTCAGACAGGATTTTGCAATTACATAGACTTTTTGGCATACCCCTAACAAATAGGACAACCATTGCTGGTTGCTGGTCTCCTCTTTGGGCCTTTTGGTCTTAGACCCGGCAGGGGTTTCCTGGAAGCCCCCCTGGTGTCATAGCAGCCCCCAGAAGACACAGACTCTAGTTGGCATTACCAGGTTCTGGGCTTTGGGTGCTAACCCAGCCGGTGTAGATATATATCTGCAGTGATCAACCCTGGCATTCTCCTCTGTCTTTGCCACAGATGAAGCCAGTGGGAGCACCATTGACTGGACCTACAACCAGGGCATCAAGTACTCTTTCACTTTCGAGCTGAGGGACACTGGGCTCAGAGGCTTCCTGCTGCCTGCGTCCCAGATCATCCCCACGGCAGAGGAGACGTGGCTGGCCCTTCTGACCATCATAGACTACACCTTCAAACACCCCTACTGAAGTGGCCCATTAGTTTCTGCCTCTTCCTTCTCCCCAGCCCCAGCTGGGTAACCCAATAAAAATTGATTATATAAGAAATAGTGTCTCGGGGTTTGTATGTGAGATGCACATGGAATGTCTGCTTTCTTAGTGTGAACAGAAGTCGTTCAATTCCTCCGGTCTCAATGAAAATGTGTGGACAGCTGAACAGATGACCCCTAAATTCTCCTGCATCCCAAAGGCAGCGGGGTGGTTTGTTCGTATCACTAGCCGTGGCTGCCACCCAAACGCCTGGCACCCCATGGCAAAGAGGAACTGAGCATGTGCGGCAGTCTGACTGACGGTACCCGTTCATCTTTAAAAGCAGTGACCTGGAGTACGGGATACAATGGTCCCGGTGGCTGCTGCTGCTCAGAGGCGATGCTGCGGGTGAGGCAAACAGATCACTGAGGAGCAAAGTGTGGTGTCCCATTCCTGAGTCGCATCAGAAGGAAACACGGGTGAATGAAATCATTTACTGAAGATAAAGACTGAATACCCAGCCAGGGACGATAATTAACTCCAGTGTATCGGAGACCTGCCACCTGGACCGGTGGACACAGCCTACTTTGAGCTTGCCGAGTCCCCTGTAAGGGTCCTAGTGTGTCGTCTCTGCTGCCTCTTGTTCACCCCGCCTTTCCATTTTCTTATCTATACCCCCTGTCTGAAAAGCTGACCTCCCTTGGTGTGGTGACCCCAGGCCTGCGACAGCACACTTACCGGCTACATGAGAATATGTGGAGTCACCACGTTCTTTATAGCAAGAACCAACCTTGGTTCCCCCCCTGTCTAGAAGTGGGTGTGAGTGGAGGCTGGGATGTGGGTAACTGCCCGGCTGAAGTTGCGGGCTTCTCTCTCTCCCCCGCTTAGATTTCAACATGCTTCCAGCACCACTGACATGAGTCTTGTCCTCCACAGAAAATGGCTCGAAGAGCAAAAGGCTTTTCATCTTGGAGTTCTATTTTAATAATATTTTTCCTATCAAATACTCAAAAAAATAGAACGAGGCAGATCACACATAAATGTCTGCATACTAAGATCAGAAGACAGGGTGAAAAAAGTCTTTTCAGCTAGGCATGGTGGTTCAGCCCTGCAGTCCCAGCACGAGGAAGGCGAGGCAGGAGGATTCTGAGTTTGGACTCAGCCTGAGGCTGCTTATAAAGACCCTGTCTCAAAAACAACAAAATGTTCTAGATTTGGTAAGACTCCCTCATCTTTTGGAAAATATTTCCCTCCAAGCCATGTGACAGGAGACTGCAGATAATCAGAGCTGCACTGTAACTGCTTAGTTTGGCCAAGTAAGGAGCTGGTCACCTTCTTAAAGACTAGTAAGAAAAAAAATGTTAGTATGATGACATTATTTTACAAATAACAGATAGTAGAACTGTTTAAAATAAACTGTGCTCTCTCTGCTAGCAAGAACCACCTTGGTGTTCCATCTCCAGCATCAACAATGCTTGGCATACAGGTGCCTAGTAATTGTTGAAAGATTCTTATTAAGAGAGAGGAAGGGAGGGAGGGAGGGACAGAGATAGTCACTCACTGTGTAGCCCTAGCTGGTCTGGAACTTGCTAAGTAGACAAGCCTGGCCTCAAACTCACAGAGATCCACCTGCCTCTGTTTCCCGAGTGCTGGTGTTAAGGACATATGTCACCATGCTTGGCTTGAATCAATACATTTTATGATCTGCATGTCATTCAGGCTTGTTAAAGTATCCATGCGTTCTCAGAATTGTGGTTCAAACAGTAAGGTTCTGAGCAGGCAAGAGTTTTAAGTAGTTTAAGAGAAGTTGGGGCTAGAGATGCAACTCAGCTGGCAGTGATCACTTAGCCTGCGTGAAGCCCTGGGTTTGACCCTCAACACCTCATAGAACCGTGCGTGGTGATGCACGACTGTACTCCTAGTACCGGCGGGGGTAGGGGGTCAGGAGGAGGAAGGAGGATCTGCCGTTAGTTTAAGGTCGTCTTTGGTCAGCTTGGGATACATGAGACCTTGCCTCAAAAAAGGGGAGGGGGTGGAGCAATGTGGGTTCCATGAGGCAAGGCTACACTGTAGCTTCACTGCTCGGCCAAGTGCATGGCATTTGGTGAGTTCATGTTAACCGTAATTTCGATAATAAATGCATATTAGAGACATGGGACTCACTACTACTTAAAGCTATTGCATCTGTGAGAAGAGCTTTATGCTGTCCACAGAGTTACAAATCCATAGGTTCAGTTTGTATAAATGTTTAAAGCTAAAAGATAATTCTAGAAAATATTGCAACTTAGATGAAAATAAGCATTAACAACCTTCAGGGGGTAAAAGTAAATAAAGACTAAGATTTCAAAAGAAAAACGGCTACCTCCCAAAGAAGAGATGGAAAGAGCCAATAAACATGAAAACTACGGCCCAGCGGATCCGGACAGCTTAGGGAAACAGTTTCCTCTCATCGGATTTCTAGACAGCAAAAGACTGGCTACACAACGTCATCAAGGGCTTGAAGAAATGAATGAAGCCTTGTGCTCCTGGTGGGAGAGTAACTTTCTGTACATTTGGCAATTGGACTTCAAAAATTAAATATAGCAGCTCTTTGACTCGGCGAACCTTTGGTGGAGTTTATTTTATGAAGATATTTGGACTGTATTACAAGACTGAGATAGTAAAGGAGCCAAGCACGTAAAAAGGAGCCCTCACAGGGTCCACGCCGGCACTAGCACGCCGCAGCCACGCGGCAGGAGGTCACAAAACCGTACAGGTCTGCGTTCCCCTGGAAAAAATGTTCATAGCATATTAAGTGAGAGAAGCTGGCTACGAGCTGGAAATGTTCTGAAACTGGATTGTGCTGATGGCCGAACAATTCTGTAAATGTACTAAAACCGCTGCATTCTTCAAGTAGCTGAGTTGCAGGCTATATGATTTATATACCAGTGGTTTTCTGTAAAAAGCTAGCTACAAAACAGTATGGTATGAATATCACTTTAACACACACACACACACACACACCAGAAGACACATCCCCCATAACATTGTGGTGCCCTGGGTAGAGGTGTGGTTTTGTTCTTTAAAGCTCCCCATTTCTTGCAGTGGGCGCTGGGGTGCAAAGTGCTATATGCAGCCAGCAGGTGACCAGCCTCTGTGTAAGGTTACTTAACACCAACTTACGGCGTCAGGTGCTGGAGAGTCCACCTTAGTCTTTGCTCGGCCCTTTCGTATGTCTAAGCTCCAGCCTTCTGTGCCGGCAGCTTACTTCACTAGCTTTCCCTGGTTTATATTTAGAAAAATTTATGTTCTGGATACCTGTGTTGCTAACAAGGCTGGGACTACTCTGGCTCCCAGTTGGGACATATTTAAATCCTCTGCTGTAGCTCCAGTGGAGACTCCCATGAGCCCTTTCTGCTCACATTCAGTTCCCACTGCAATCGTAGGAATGCATTATGCTAACGCTGAGTCTCCAGGGCCCCTCAAGGGCTTTATTTCAGGTGAACTCATTTCATGTCTTTCTTGGACCATTACAGGAGGTTCCTGGTGAAGCCCAGGGGCCATCACTACTCCAGGAGAAGTCTTTAGTTAGCCTCTTGAATTAGCACTCAGATACGGGGGTTTAGCTGTCTGGCTTTGGCCTGAAGCTAGAGTGTCATTGAATATAGTCCAGATATGATTTCACCCATCCTCACCAGTGCAGAGCGATTCATCATTCTGGCAACTGTGCTGCAAGGGCAAGAGGGACTAGGTGGACTGGAAGGTGCACAGGGGCTCCTGCTCGAAGGACTAGGGAAACATTTTGTGAACATGCTAAGCCCCAGATGTTGCCTGGAGGAACTTGAGATGAACAGCCATAACGTTTGCAGTGTCCGGGCCAAAGAGGAGCTCTGGGAAAAGCACAGAGAGCCATCAAACCTGAGAACCTGTCAGAGGGTAATGAATTCTTCCCTGAAGCTTTCAGGATCCGCATTCATTTGGCACCTCAAACTGTGAGCATCATCTAAAAGCCCCAGAGATGGAGTCAGCCAAGTGTGTATTGCCAAAGTAAAAGGAGAAAATTAAAAGTCCCTCTTAACCACAGCCATAGTGCTGGCTGCAGCTTGAGAACACGGTGAACGAAGGCCTCTGCTGACACGGGCTGCAGCAAGGATCTGTGCCCCCGTGGGGACATTGGCCAGTTGAAACCAAAGAAGAAGAGATCAGAGGTCAACCATATCAGCAGGCTTTATTGTGGGAACAGTTTGGTTAGGAGGCCAACAGTCTATGTTCCCCAACTACAGTAAGTTAAAATCTTGTAACTCTTCATCCCATAAGTGAATACTCATCACATGTCTGGACATCCAGAAATGCTGCTGTTGGAGATGGGGGAGGGAGGGGGCCTTGACACAGACAGACATAGGAAAGGGTCCCTGGGAGCAGCTACTGCACAGGTAGGAGAAGGCAGCTTCCAGAACACTCTCGTTGATGGAGAGGGAAGGGAAGCCAAAGCCAAGTGGAAGTTACATTTCTATAGGTAAACTGAGGAATCGCCAGGAAGAGCTACCATGGCTGAGCCTGGCCTGGGAAGCAAAGCCAAGAGTTCCCAGGGTTTTGCTTGGGATCCACCATTCTTGGCATGGGTCCCAGCTTCTCATGTGGTCAGTCATAGTTAACAGTTAATAGTCTTAACCCGAGCCCCCTCTTCTGAAAGTGGGGGTGCTACCTCACGGGATTGCTGGAACACAGAATGCATCAAAAACACACCAAAGAGGATCCACGAGGGCTGCCTAATGTATAAACAACCGGTATTATCTGGAATCTTCAAGATTTGAAACAGAAGTAAAAACAGCCCTCAGATGGGGCGGTGTAATTATGAAGGCTACGAAAAGGATGGTGACAATGGCCCGGGCAGTAGCCACCAGCCAGGGAAAGTAGCTCACAGGCCAGCAGTCTGGGTGCCGTCTGGAGAGGGGAGAAAAGCCACGGCTGCAAATGCCAGGACGAGAGGAAGCTGAACAAGAACAAAAGATGATGAGCTCACTGGGTCTCGAAAACCGCAGGACGACAGCGTGGCCACCGAGCCACCGAGCCACCGAGCCACCGAGCCCTAACTGGCACAGTCTTGATAGTTTGTTTATTTGTGAATATTTGCTTAGGGGCCACTGTCGCAGGGTTGGTGAACTGGACCCTTTGGGGAGCTTCTCAATTTCAAAGGGAAGCTAACTGATTCTCTTGTAAGGACGCAGCTTATCATTCAGAGGCCCTTAAGTACCGACTTCTGTACCACGCACTCTGCCGGGAGCCTCAGGACACTGTACAGGTGAAGAGAATTTCTTCTGCATTCAAGCAAGGGGGCTCAGCACCGGAGCGCACCCATGAGGGCCAGTGAGACAGAGAGGTTTGTGAACTCTCGTGAAATTGCGTGCTGCACCCTGCTTAGTCAGGATCCAGGCTGCATAAGCTTCTGCTGGTACATATTTTTATAATGCTCTGACTTGGGTACCAGTTTAAGTATGCCATGATCCAGTATTTTTTGTTTGTGGCATATGTGTAAATACATGTGCACGTGGATGTGTTCATGTGCGTGCATGGAGGCTGGAGTCTCCCTCCGTTGTCCTCTACCTTATTTGATGATAGGGTCTCTCACCAAAGCTGGAGCTCACTGATCTGGCAGACAGGCTGGCCAGCAGGTCCTCGGCGCTGGGGTTACAGGTGTGTACCACCATGCCTGGCCTTTCAGGCAGGTGCTAGGGGTCTGAACCCAGGTTTTCATGTTTGCATGGTGAGTGCTTTACAGAGCCCCTTACTTCAATAATTACTAAGTCTAGGAAAGTTTAACCACCCAAATGTATTCTGAACACTGGGAAGTACATTGGGCCTTGTTTATTGCTTTTTACATGAAAAAATATACTTGTTAATAAAAATATTGAATTGCATATAAGTACTCAACATGTTCACACAGTTTAATTGATGAATTATAACCCATATGGTTGTGATCTTTTTTGGAGAGAAGTATTATGGGACTTAGACTGTTGAAAGAATTGTGAAGAACATAAATGCACATTAAAGATATTCAACAGTTTGTTAAATGCCCTTATGGTTGTATCTTCAGGATTGAGCAAGAAGGTGGTCGGGGATTTACTCCAGGCGGACTGAAATTAGATAACCGCCCTAAACATGTCAGACACCACAGAAGACAGACTCTATGGCCAATAAACAACCTGGCAGGAATGAACACCAACACAAGAAAAATCACGGACATATTTCTTCCAGCCCAGGATTCTGACAACTTAAATTCCTCGAGGGAATTAGAGAAGAGGAGGTTTTTGTTTTGTTCTGTTTGCTTGGTGAGTAGCTTAAGGTCTTAAGTTCTGTATAATTTAAATAGCACCACAGGAAAAACTCCCTGAGCAACTAACAGACAT
Organism: Cricetomys ansorgei; assembly: GCA_026225945.1. Lineage (NCBI taxonomy): Eukaryota > Metazoa > Chordata > Mammalia > Rodentia > Nesomyidae > Cricetomys > Cricetomys ansorgei. The sequence continues at coordinate 111,723 of JAMJFZ010003538.1, forward strand.
TATTTATTCCAATTCCTGTTTACATCAAGTCCAATATGACTGCTGGCTCTGGCTTTCCCACTACAGAGGATTAAAAGAGAAAAAGAAAAGAAACAACCAGAAAATCACTTTTAGGCTGTTTACTCGTTCCACAGACTTCAATAGAACAGCCGATGTCACCGTGTCGCCGTCCAGGATGTTCCCATTTTTGAATGGGCACTGCAGCCTTTTCCTTCCTCTCTCCTGCCACTTCCTGCCTCTCTTCTTTCTTCCCTCCTTTGTTTCCTGGCTTCCTTCCTCCCTTTCTTAAATCCATACCCCCTTGAGGAGCTACAGGGTCTGCTGCTGAGGCACGGGGTGGAGCTATCGACATCTGTCTGTCATCAAGCACTTCCTCGTGGAGCACACAAACCTCCAAACGAGGGAGCAAGCCAGTCCTTGCATGATGACAGGAAAGCCATGAGATGTGTCGTCCAGGGTAGCAGTCTGTCCCTGCCTGGGATCCAGGGAAAACATAGGCCTCTTGACTAGAAAGCTATGGTCTCTTGCTTGAAACTGGAATGATTTCCAGATTCATCGATGCAAAGAGCATACGCCTTTCTGGGAAATGCAGTCAAAAGAGGTACACTTTCAAATCACTCTAGTCTCCTGGGGCTCCCCCAAATCATTCTGACAGAGAGGAAGAGAGAAGTTGGCAGGTTTCAGCACATTAATAGCAAACGACAAATTAGTGACTACATCTTTAATCTTCAACATTCATAATTGCACAAAGTATCACTGATCATTTAAATAATACATGTCAAATAATCCAGTGAGGAAACTGGTGAAGCAGAGTGTCAGCACAGCAGCGTCTCAAGTAACACTGAGTGCAGAGTCCGCTCTGGGCGCTTGCAAGTTTGGAATCTTTGCCAACAGGGCAAAGAGCTATGGAGAAACACATGGAAATATATTCAGCCTGCTAGACCATGCCAGAGAACACACAGCAATTCTAACAGCTTTGGCCAAACCAACTTTCCACATATATACAATACTTTCCAACAGTAACAGCCACTGGCGGGAAACTGCCCTTTACTTTCAAAATAGAATTGTGCGAGGAGGTCTGATCTGATTAGCTGATGGTAAAGTGGCAAACCAGAACTTTGTTACGAAGGAAAATATTTTCCTTAAAAACGTGTATGTGTCAAAGATGACTGAAAATCTTGTTCGTGCTAGGGGAAAGTCGAGTGTGGAAAACCTTGCATTTTTCTATCTATGCTGTAAAGAAAATAAAAAGCTAGTGCATTTTGGCATTGGGAAAGGCTGCACTGAGTTCTCAGGCAATAAATTTATGGGGAGACATGACAGGCTCCTCATTAAAGCTATGTGTACGTTGGCTGAATTTTATACAGGATTCTCGGATCTTGTGGAAAACTGGGCACGGCTTGACATCTGAACAATGTTCCTGGTTTGTTTGATTTCTAAAGCATTGGAAAATGTTGCACTTTGGAAATCAAGTAGAGAAGAATAAACACATTCTGAAACAGAGCTGGGTTGACTGAGTTATTTTTCCATATGTCTCCATGAGATATTTATTACGTTTATTTCTCTTACAAACACGGCCCTCATGCTAGAAATACTGTAGGGCTTTTTCTTTTTCTTTTTTTCCCCCAGTGGTAAGAAAATAGTACTGTTAAGGCGAGTCTTACCAGCAGCAGTAACCACCTAAGGATAGGCAATTTTCAGTTGGCTTTTCAGAAGCTGGTTGCCATGACGAAGAGCACAATTTATTCCTTAGTCCCTATCACGGCTACGACCACAGACCATAAAAATTAACAAGGCTCTTCTCCTTTCCTACGGTCTCACAGTGCCTCATCTTCACCTGAGGTCTTTTGTTCCCACAATTACACAGAATGAATGTCAGTCATCTAGCAATTCAATTAATGCCGATTCAAAATTCCGGCCAAAACCAGAATCTATAATCACAGCCTCCTAATCACAGCTCAGTTGTGAGAATGAAAAGCAAGCAGGAAATTGCACTAATTACTCAATTAGACTAATACTGTATTTTAAAGCAAGGGCTTAAGGATTGTCAGCCCTGACAAAGGACTGGAATCCTCCTCACCTGTGGTCCCCTTGCCTGACTGAAGCTGACGTTTCACGTGACTGTGGCTGCTGTCCTTCTAAGGCGGCTCGACTCAGATCAGGCAATGGGAAATTTTAACTGATATAAGGCTCACAAGATGAGGACAGCTGGGTGGCTTCCCGGGCTCTCAGAGAAGACCTGTAGGGTGCTGGGCCTTCCTGTCCTAGACCCTCTTGGAGTGAGGACGGCTGCACACACCTTTCTGGGCACAGGGCATCATCCTGCATAGCTCTTCTCTGCTAAACCAGTGAGATGGGACCATGCTCACGGACACCCCGCCTCAGACTCCCAGTGGGCCTGCAGCATGCAGAGCTATGCAACTCAGCCAGCCACCTGACCCGGTGTGGAGCCTCGTCTGCACCCCTGGGGACAGCGGCCAGTGGCAGCACACCTGGAGACTCTCCCATGAGATCAACAGTGAATGAGAAAGGCTGGCCAGGAAGAACACACCAGCAGATGTGACTGAATTATTTACAAACAGCACTGTTACAGACCAAACAGGCTGGACCTTACTTGAAAGAAAGTATCTTTCTTTTTCTTATTCAGTTTCAAAAGACATGACTACTCTGTAAACAACAGGGAGGGCACTAAGCCTGCAGAGTGGTCTGTGGTCGTCTGTCAGAATCCTTCCTGAGTGAAGGGAGGGAGCTGCAGACGGGCAGCAGGCCTGGCTGGCGGCCAAGGCCTTTCTCTGCAGCAGTTTCTGAAAATGACCGAGGTGGGAGTGCTGGGGTTCCAAAAGGAGGGGACATTTATTTGACTAATGACACAGGCTCGTCACTTCCAGGGTTTGCCTTGCAGGTGACCACTGTTGAGTGTGCGGGGGTTCAGGGGGTTCGAGTGGCTGGCAGGACCCCCAGTGGGCAGGCTCTGACCACCGCGGCCAGCAGGCACCTTCGAGTCTCTTCCAGCGGAGTTACTCTGGCTCAGCCGGCCTGAAGGGAGCAAGAAAGAGGAGCAGGGCTGCAAGAGGGTTCCAGGGACGGTCGGCCAAAAACACTTTCAGGCTAATGATCCTCAGTCTAGAGCCACTTTTAGGCTAATGAAGCCCTCTGCAGCATCTGCTGTGGGCCAGCTATGATCTATTCTCATCCCTCAGATCAGCCTGATGCTGGGCTTTCTTTGTCTTCATCGTCCTATACAAATCTAGTCTCTCACTCGCTCCTTGGTAAAGTTGGGCAGTCAGGGTGAGGGGGGATTGAGGAGAGGGAGAAGAGAGAGTAGCAGGCACAGCAGGCAGGAGGAGGAAGCAGGGGGCTCTGGGCGGGTTTTAAGCAAACCAAGAAGCAGAGAAGGAATCGGAATGCCCATGCCTTGTTCCTCAACTCTGCCTAGCCATGCCCTGTGCTGGCTGAACTCCCGCCTGTCGTCAGTGCCTAACCCTGTCGTTACGGTGCCCTCCACCAATACCCGTACCATGCACGGTCCTCAAGAGCTTTACCAACATGGATATAGAGACGACACTTTTTGTATGGTAAGGGGATATGCAAAGGTGCACAGCTCAAGCTGCACCAAAAACCAAAGCCCCTGCCTGGGCCCCGCTCTTACTGGGATTGTCTGCAGGTCCCTGGTCCGCCTCCAGGTAACACTCTATCTTCTTCAAGTCTTCTGGGGTGAGTCTCCACTTGTTCTCAGCTGGCAGGACCGGCATTTTAGAGCTGGAACGTTTCCGACCAGAACCAAGAGGGAGGGCCTGCTGGCAAGAGACTGGCAGGGAACCAGTGACCAGTCCTTCTGGGAATCTCTGAGCTAAGACTTTCAGGCCTAGATGGAGGAGACCACCAGAAAAGGTATGGTTAACACAAAGCTGGAGGCCAAGAGCTGGAAGAGGCCTGTGTATCTTCTGTCCTTGATCACCCAGGGGAGGATCTGAAATCACCCTTCGCTGCTTTATCAACACGTAAGCTAAAATGCCAGCGAAGATTCCAGAGGGAATCTTCTGCTCCGCTGCAGCCTTCCTACAGAGTCCTGCAGTAGAGCTGTCATTTTAGGAATTAAAACCATGAGCTGGCTAGGCCTGGTAGCCATGCCTGTGACCCCGCAGTCAGGGCGCTGACGTAGGAATTAAGAGTTTGACGCCAGCCAGGGCTGTGTAGTGAGATCCTGTCTCAAAAACCACAAAAGCCTCAAACCAACAAAACCTACAGTGAAAAAGCACCCCCTCCTCTGCTCCCCCCAACAAAACCCACACAGACTCGCACAGACACGCCGGCAGAACCGAGGGACATTTCACACGACCCCAGCCCTTCCAGACAGCATGGCTACCCTCCACCCGAGGGGAGGGCTGAGCACTGAGAGGCGCCGTGTGGCCGGTGAGCCCGGAGATGCGCCTGGGAAGGCAGGCTGCGGCCGCTCACCCCCGGAGAGCATGAACAGGTTCTCGAAGCCGCGCTCACACATGGTGGTGGCCGCCTGGCTGGACAGCCGCTCATCGTCGTCGTACAGGATGATGATCTTGCCGTGAGCGTTCTTCTGTGAGGGTTAAGGTTGCAAGCACTGAGCTCACGCCTCTAGACACACTGAGCTGCCAAGGCTTACCGTGGCTTTCCCTGCCACAGACACCACACGCGAGCCAGTGTGGCTCAGCTTTTGGAGCGAGCATGCCCGAGTCCTGAAAGCAGGAGCTGCACCTGCCACACCTTCTGACTCTCATCTTTACGACACTGGGAAGGAAAGGTTACAGCCTCCATTTTAAATGTCTGTGTCCAGTACACCCACCGAAGTCCCCTCACCATAATACAATAGAGCAGCCTGACTAGTTTGGACGTAAATAGTGGAGCAGGTTAGGAAGTAAACCTGAAAAGGAGGCAGTGCATACTGTCGGAAATGGCGTTTACAGTTTGCATCAGCATGGCATCTACAGTATGACTTCAAGTTTGTAAAGACAAACTACACACACATATGAAAAGGCAGAGCGAAATATACTGCATTGTGAGAGAGTTGGCACTCAATGTCTAATAGTAGGACATTTCAGGTTTTTAAAAAAAATATTTTCAGTATTTTTCTACTTGTATGATTTTTATGAGTGAAGGAAAGTAAAAAATTTAAAAGAAAAATGAAAATAGTAAAATATTTACTTCTTCCATTAAATTGGGCACGTTTTCCAGAGGGAGCAGTCTTAGGGCTGACTCTCCATAGACGATACACCGTAATCTAACGCGTTCTGGAACGGGAAGCGTGATTTAAAGGGTCTATCTTAACCATTATGGTGCTCCAGCAGCTGTTAGAAGTCTACAATCTAAAATCTGCTAACCTGGTTAGTGTCCTCTGCAGTTTTCACTCTGAGAACATGGTTCATGATAAGTTTAAGTCTTAAAATCCTGATAAGATCCAACTCCTTAAAATACAGCAAAGGATACATACTCAAGAATATCGTTTGAATAGGGGTTCATTGTCCTGGACAGAGTCGCAATTGGGTAACTGTAAGCTACAGAGAGAAGAACAAGATTAGGGAGCCTAGAGCGCTCTTGCAATCTGCCCCACTTCCCGGCTGGCTTAAAGTCTAAGAGGTAAATATACTTTCAAAGTCAATGAGCCACAAACTTGGATACACCTAAATACTTCACGAAAGAACTGAGAAGAGAAAAGAGCAGTGCAGAGCAAGCTCAGGCGCACAGGCCGCACCCTCACTGCATGGCTCCATACTGACTTCCCTGGCTAGGCTCTGCTCCTGGACTGAGCTCTGCAGACCCCTCTCTTACCCCCGATGATGTGGCACTGCTGGTAAGAGTCTCTGTCCCGCACATCAAGCAGCAGGAAGGGGCAGTCTGGGTACGGCTTGTCTTTACCGCTGGGCTCTTCCTTCTTCGCTAGTCCTTTGTCAACATCCAGTTCCCCAACTCCACTGATGACGCTGAAAGCAGAAAAAGGCAAGTCGTCAGAGACTAGTCAGGGGTCAGGGGGTTAAAGGTCAGAGAGATGAGGATTCCGTGTCTTTTCAAAGGGCACAAGAAAAAGTAAATGGGCAGTGCCTCAGTTCTGCCCTAGAAGGCAGGATTGTGCGGGCACTACTCTGCCGTCCTGAGCCCCAGACGGGATTGGTGTGTCTCTGTGGTGATCCTCAGAGAATGCCTGCCGAGTCACTCCAGGGCTGAGGGTAGAAAGTACAGGCAAACGCTGCCTTTGCGGATAGCACATCCAATAGGGTGTGAGGAGGAAGAAAACAGAGTAATGGCAGGACAAGGGAAACTGAAAAGATCTCTACGTAAATCAAACAATGTAAAGTACCAATGACGTTTTATGTATTTCACGAATAGTCTCCCATCATGTGAAGATGTTCCAGTCACAGGTGGACAGAATATAATGGCACCTCTGGCAGATGACACTGTGGATACGGAAGCCATTTTAGTTTGTTAAGTACACTCTCTGATGCTCTGTCATGGGGAAGAAAAATCACCTACTGACATGTGTCTCAGAACACTGTACTTACCCCACGACCTGCCAATGCACATGCCGAGCCTTATTTCCCGTTGTTCTCTACATAGTATCTCCACTTACTTCCAATTTACACAGGACAGTGAGGAGCCTCAAGAGGCTCTTAGAGTTAGTGGCATTCACATAATGAGACAGAGGAAAGCTGAGATTGAAATGAGGGAGTTCGTCACTGACAGTCCTGTCTCTACGGTCATTAAACATGAGCTGCCATCTGAATGTCTTAGAGAGAATGTGGCAAAAACATCAGAGGACTAAGAACAGGTGCTATGAGCACAAGGGCAAGTGAGGGGACGTCTGATAGCGTGAGAAGATGCTGCTCTAGGTGCATCAGGTGCTGCGGAGCCAGCCAGCCTGCGGAGATCAGCGCGTTGCCTAGCCCCTCCCCCGCCACAGGGCTTCACTTTCTCATTTACATCCAGTAAACGCTATGACTCCACACTGCAGTGTATTTCAGTGAAGCAAAGGGGAAGAAAACCCAGCTGCTATGAACCTGCACCCTTGTTGGAAGCACTGGTGGCCTATATCTCTTCTTCAATATTTATATTAATTTACTTATTGCATGTGTGTGTGTGTGTGTGTGTGTGTGTGTGTGCACATGCACCCCCTGGGCATCCACATGTGGACCACACATTTGCAGGAACCCTCAGGGGTCAGAAGATGGTTGTGAGCTGCTGTATGGGTGCTGGGAACTGAACCTGGGTCCTCTGGAAGAGCAGTCAGTGCTCTTAACTGCTGTACTTTCTCTCCACCTGTCTCTTCTTGCATGCATCTTTACATAACACAGCACTCACGGTGGGCTTCTTTGCTAGAAGTTTCTCCAGCAAAAGTGTTTTGTCAGGAGACAGGATGGATACATGCTAAACCCAGCACTGTCTTATGGTCAACAGTTAGTGTCTGTGAGAGGTAGTGCATGGAGTAAATACAAGGATGTGTGCTGTTTTAGAATGACCGCCAAAGGCTGCTATCAGTCTCCTTGGCACTGGTTCCATGAGGGCATTCTGGCACTAAGTCTTTTTCGTTCTCGATAGGACAGTGTAAGCTTCAGTAGACAGGGCGAAAGTCGTCCTCAGAACAAAAACATAGTGCCTGGAAAAGCTAGACCCTAGCTAACCCTCATGTAGAAGGCCTGAGAAGAGAGGAACCAACAAGTGACGCTTACCAGGGACCTACGGATCCACTCTTGCTTTAAGAAGGGAAAGGGGCTCGGGCAGCATTGAAGCAGAAGGAGTGCACAGGGCTGGGACTGAAATGTGGGTGTCACTGCCACCAGCTCTGTTTCAGGCCAGCCAATCGCTGACCTGTCAGAAGAACAACTCAAGAGTGAATGCACAGACTCAGCACACAGTACCTCTGGAGAGTGGAGCGGCTGGAGTCCCCTGCTCCCGTGTTGTTGATGAACTGGACAGGGCTGGGAGACTGCTCGCCAGGGCTCCCTTTCCCATTGGTCTTGGCATCGACTTCAGCATCAGCCTCTGAAGCTGCAGAATCATTGTCTAAAATTTGCAATGAAGAGATACTTAGGGCTGGGGAAGTGAGTGAAGGCTTGCTGAGTTCCAGCCCTGAAACCAGAGAGGAGAGAACCAATCCCCCGAGCTTCCTCTGCTGCACACGTGTGCCCACCCACTCACACCTACACCCACACACTAATAAATGCACATTGTTAAAAATTAAAAAAGAACCAAATGGAACCTCCGGATTTGAATTTATTTAGTAGGTATTTCCAATGATGTAAAGTTTTTAAAAAATCTTACCAGTATTGCTAAGTTATTCTAAAAGTTGTAACACAGGGAGCACTCAAAACACAGTGATATGAACCCAGGAGTTGCCCAAGACCCTTTCATGCTGTCCACAGAGTGAAAACCACTTCTTCAGTTGCTACCTGTCCCCGCCCCACCCCAGCTGAGGACAGACCCGTGCCCTGAACTCTCCAGGCAAGTCCTACCAACTATTTATGTTTGCTCTGAGGACAAAGAGGACAGAGCGAGGGAGTGCTCCAGCAGGGCAGCGTCAGGAGGCGGCACCACACTTGTTAGCAGCCGTATTTTCTCCCTGTTGCACGTGCTGTCGCAGTCACACTAAAAACTGTCCCTCATAAAAGTGATTAATAATTCTCACTAAACCCCACTTGAGCCGGTGTGGTGGCTCACAGCTGTCATCTTAGCACTTGGGAGGCTGAGGCAAGAGGGCTGGTGTGAGCTCACGGACAGCCTGGGCTACACAGTGAGTCCCAGGCCAGCCTGAGCTAAGACTCTAGTGGGGGGGGGGGGAGAGCGTGCGCTCTTTGAGTGAGCGCATGCCTTTGGAATACTGTGTGCTGAAGCAGTTTCCCAGCCCCTACTCTGCCACAGCGTCAGGGAAGTATTAGAATGCTTGCGAGGCTGTAGCTGAGCCAGCCATTTGGTGGCAGACATTTTTTCTTGGTAAGAAAATCTCGGTCCTTAGACTTGTGTTATTTTAAAGGCATTGTCTCAAAAATGAATTGAGTGAGCATTCTTTTTAAGAAAACAGCCGATGGCATTTGTTATCCGTGGCTAAATTTTGAACAAAATCCAGAATTTTTGAGTCTGTGTTTGCCACAGGGAGGTGAAGCTGAAGAGCCTCCCCATACTGGACACATTTCTGACTTCCATACTCAGTAAAATGACATCTGACAAATAAGCATGATATGAAATCATGCGCAGGCAGATGTGCTGACAAGTGGAAGACAGACTACAGGACTTCAATACAACAGAGCATGAGATCCACGGACAAAGGGTCAGAAGCCACACTGCAGAGAGCCTGGAGGAAACAAACCGGCTGAGCAGGTGGTACTCAGTGAGCCGCAGGCTGGGGGCTGAAGCTAGGCTGGAGGGAGGGAGGGAGGGAGGGAGCACCAGTTGGCAGGTTTAGTGTAGTATCACAGAAGTACAAGCAGTTGCCTGGAGAGCTAGTGAAACACTCCCCCCTCGCCCAGTGATAGGCCACCTGAGCCAGATTTTCTCATGGACTCCAACCCAAACAGCGCATTGCACACTGCACTGACAGAGCAAAAGCAGATATCAGAATCAGCTGCTGCTTAGTAGAGCAGGCACAAAGAAACTTACTAAATACTGAAACCTTCCCCAGTGTGGGTTCAGCAATCCAGGAGGGAGAGGCAGAGTTGGCGACATAATATGAACGAAACCCCACCTCTTACGGATGGGACAAGGCTCCTCTCTTCAGGCTTTGCTCTCTCCTTTCTCCTCTTCCTTCTCCTCCTCCTGCTGTCCCTCCTACTGTCTGTTTTCCCATTATCTTATATGTACTTTAGATAAAGCCCCTCATGGGGAAAGATCACATCACAATCACATCTTAATCATAAACTTCACATAATGGTTACAGGTTTTACATTTCAGTGATTACAAGGTCCATGTTTTTTGTTTTTGTTTTTTTTTAAAACAAGTTATCTTAAAATCCACACCTGAACAACTAGTTTCCCATATTTTCTCTCCACAGGGCATCTATACCCTAGAAGCAATAGTTTGTTTTTTAATAGAGTAACAGAGTTTAAGCAAGCCAACTAATTCACAGCCAGCTTCTATTGTAGCTGGCAGGTTGCTAGGGAACAAGTACACACCATCGTTTCCTAGCAACAATTCTTATTTAGTTAACACAGTGAAACAAGTTTATTATAACTAGAAACCTTTAAGTCAGGGGTCTTCTTGCTTTCTTAGGTAAAAGGAGAATCTGCTACCCAGCTCTATATCCCCAAGGAATACCCCTAACTCATCAGTAAGTTTTTGATTATAGAGACCAGCAAAGAGTCAAGTCTATTTGCAGCTGAGGAAGCTCAAGCCTAACAATGGGCACTGGACTCATCTGTTATTTCGTTCGATCATGGGTCTGTTTTTCACAGGTGAAACTCATGGACTCTAACAATTAAGCT
>JAMJFZ010003539.1:0-78325 GCA_026225945.1 Cricetomys ansorgei
TGCAATACGTTTGATAGAAGTAGCTTTGCAAAACAACACTTACAGAGTTAGCAACAGAATAATTTCATTGTTGGGGTTCTCACAACACGAGGAATTGTCTTAAAGTGTGGCAGTCGGAGGAAGTTTGACAACCACTGTGTAGAAACAAGTCACAGCTGACTGAATCATGCTCGACAGCAGATCGTGATCAGACCGTAGTGATTGTGGAGAGTCGGTATATTGTGGGTCCTGAATCAAATATTGTAGGGTCACTTCGGACTTGTAAACAGCCGCTTTGGCCATTTTATTTTATGACCCCTTTTGCCAAGAACAGATGTCAATGATCTTTCCAAGCCCACGACGATCCCCTCAGGATGTGGTGTTCATTTCTGACTTTGTCCTGTAACTCGAGAAACGCCATGCACTGTTCCAATCACGGAATCCACTATTTCGGGCAAACCGACCGTGTTTCCCTGAGACACAGGCATGCAAATGCCTTCCAAAACATCTCCAGTCCCCTGTGACGCGAGGGTTAAGCTTCCAGACCGGCTTGAGACCAACGCAGTAACTTTCAACTGGGGCTCAAGTGCCAACATTTGGCTCCTGGCTAACTCTGCGGAGGCAGGCAACTTCCACGGAGGCTCCTTCACGCCTGGACTCTGAACCCTTCTGCCCCAGCAATGAGCAAACAAGCTCATTGCTGGGGCAGAAGGGTTCAGAGAATCCATTCAGGGACCCTTCGGGACACATGGATAGCCTCTTCTCGCTGCCCTGAAAACCTCCCTTCTTCAGACCCTGCTCATTTGCACTCCCACCCGTGACTCCTGATCCTTCTGCTGAGCCACTGGGTCCCTGTTCTAAATTCCACGAACCCCTTCCTGTTTTGTCCCGGGTTCTTTCTGCTCACAGGAACTTGTGGCTGATGCTCCCCTTTGCATCTTTGCAGTAGGCAAGATCAAGGAGCCCTCCTCCATTATGGGTCAATGTCAGCTTTTTCACTTACACCAGCTGCTTCTTTCAAGGGTCAGCAGACTGGATGTTGGAACCACTGGAACGGTAGCCACATGTAGGAGCTAGCATGTAGACACTGAGTACTGAATCCAGGCCCCTGCTAGGGCAAGCAGGCATCATAAATGCTCTGGAGGTGATTTTGTAGAAAACAACTCTCCCTTTGGATGCCAGCACATCTCCATCATCTGATTTCTTCATTGCTTGTAAAAACGTTCTGCCACGCTTGTGGACATGGGCCTGTCACCGAGCTGCAACAGTGCTTGAAGCAGAAGCATGGGTTGTCTGTGAGGGGAGCTCAGATAGATCCTATCTCAAAAAACTGAAAGGGAATGAATAGAAAAGACAAGGAAAGGAAACGAAAGGAAAGCAAAGGAAATGTTTGGATCGTACCTCTCCAGGATTCACAAAGTCCTGGGTTTGATCCTGAGCACCCAAACACTTAAGAGAAACAGAAGGTTCTAACAGGGCCTGTGCATATGAGGCAGCAATTCTCATGCAGCGGGCACAACCAATGTGGAGCGTGAAGAACATTGTCCCAGGATTCGATTAAGAACTGCTGCGTGTCAGACATTTGCATTAAGATTCATACAAGTTGCTTCGCAAAACAAAAGTTGCTAATTAGCAACAGAAGAACTTCATTATCGGGGTCCCCACAACACGAGAAAGTGTATTCAAGTGTGGCGGTCTTAGGAAGGTTGAGAACCACTGTGTAGAAATAAGTCACACCTGAGTGAATCATGCTCCATAGCAGATCATGATCAGCCCTTAGTGATTGTGGAGACTTGCTATACTGGGGGTCCTGAATCAAATATTGTAGGGGCATTTCGGACATGTAAACAGCCACTTTGGTCATTTCTCTTTATGACCCCTTTTGCCATGAACAGATGTCAATGTTCTTTCGAACCCAACGCTGATCCCCTCAGGATGTGGTGTTCATTTCTGAACTTTGTCCTGTAACTCGAGAAGCGCCATGCGTTGTTCCCACCATGGAATACACTATTTCGGGCAAACCGACTGTGTGTCCATGAGACACAATCATGTGAATGGCTTCAAAAACATCTCCAGTCCCCTGTGAAGCTAGGGTTCAGCCTCCAGACCAGCTTGAGACAGATGCAGTTACTATCAAGTGGGACACGTGCGCCACCGTGTGGCAGCAGACTGCCACTGCGGAGGCAGGCAGCTTCCAGGGAGTTGCCTTCATGGTTGCCCTCTGAACCCTTCTGCCCCAGCCATGAGCAGTAACTGCTCATGGCTGGGGCAGAAGGGTTCAGAGAATTCATTCAAGGACCCTTCTGGACACGTGGTGAGCCTCTTCTCGCCGCCTGAGAACCTCCCTTCTTCTGACTATGCTCAGGCGCACCCTCACCCGTGCGTCCTGATCCTCCTGCTGAGCCCCAGGGTCCTCTCTCTAAAATTCCAGGAACCCCTTCCGGTCCTTTCCCTGGTTCTTTCTGCTTACAAGATCTTGTGGCTGACTCTACTCTTTGCTTTTTTCCACGGGGCAAGATCAAGGAGCCCTCCACCATTACGGGTCAATGTCAGCTTTTTAACTTACAGGAGCTGGTCTCTGCAGGGGTCACCAATGTGGATGTTGGAACTTCTGCAAAGGTAGCCACATAGAGCGGCTACCATCTAGATGCTGAGGACTGAATCCAGGCCCCTGCGAGGTCACTCAGACATCATAAACGCTTGCAGGTTTTCTTGGAGAAAAAAATTCTCATATATGATGCCTGCACATCTCCACCTTCTGATCCCATCATTGTTTGGAAGAAGGTCTGCAATGCTTGGGGACACAGCCTGTACCGAAACACAAGGGTGACTGAGTCGGAAGGGATGGAATGTATGAGCAGAGAACCAGGAATGATCCTGACTCGGAAATTTAGAAACGAAACAATAGAAAAGAAAGAAAGAAAAGAAATGAAAGGGAAAAAAGGAAGAAAAGGTTCGGGTCGTACCTCTCAAGTATTCACAAAGTCCTGGGTTTGATTCTGAACACTCAACCACTTAAAGGAAACCAAAGGTTATAAAAGGGCCTGTGCATATAGGCCAGCAATTCTCATGCTGAGGGGCTCAAGCCAGTTGGGGCTTGAGGGACTGTGTCCCAGGTTTCGATTAAGAACTGCTGCATGTCAGACATTTGCAATACGTTTGATAGAAGTAGCTTTGCAAAACAACACTTACAAGTTAGCAACAGAATAATTTCATTGTTGGGGTTCTCACAACACGAGGAATTGTCTTCAAGTGTGGCAGTCGGAGGAAGTTTGACAACCACTGTGTAGAAACAAGTCACAGCTGACTGAATCATGCTCGACAGCAGATCGTGATCAGACCGTAGTGATTGTGGAGAGTCGGTATTTTGTGGGTCCTGAATCAAATATTGTAGGGTCACTTCGGACTTGTAAACAGCCGCTTTGGCCATTTTATTTTATGACCCCTTTTGCCAAGAACAGATGTCAATGATCTTTCCAAGCCCACGACGATCCCCTCAGGATGTGGTGTTCATTTCTGACTTTGTCCTGTAACTCGAGAAACGCCATGCACTGTTCCCATCACGGAATCCACTATTTCGGGCAAACCGACCGTGTTTCCCTGAGACACAGGCATGCAAATGCCTTCCAAAACATCTCCAGTCCCCTGTGACGCGAGGGTTAAGCTTCCAGACCGGCTTGAGACCAAGGCAGTAACTTTCAACTGGGGCTCAAGTGCCAACATTTGGCTCCTGGCTAACTCTGCGGAGGCAGGCAACTTCCACGGAGGCTCCTTCACGCCTGGACTCTGAACCCTTCTGCCCCAGCAATGAGCAAACAAGCTCATTGCTGGGGCAGAAGGGTTCAGAGAATCCATTCAGGGACCCTTCGGGACACATGGATAGCCTCTTCTCGCTGCCCTGAAAACCTCCCTTCTTCAGACCCTGCTCATTTGCACTCCCACCCGTGACTCCTGATCCTTCTGCTGAGCCACTGGGTCCCTGTTCTACAATTCCCGAACCCCTTCCTGTTTTGTCCCGGGTTCTTTCTGCTCACAGGAACTTGTGGCTGATGCTCCCCTTTGCATCTTTGCAGTAGGCAAGATCAAGGAGCCCTCCTCCATTATGGGTCAATGTCAGCTTTTTCACTTACACCAGCTGCTTCTTTCAAGGGTCAGCAGACTGGATGTTGGAACCACTGGAACGGTAGCCACATGTAGGAGCTAGCATGTAGACACTGAGTACTGAATCCAGGCCCCTGCTAGGGCAAGCAGGCATCATAAATGCTCTGGAGGTGATTTTGTAGAAAACAACTCTCCCTTTGGATGCCAGCACATCTCCATCATCTGATTTCTTCATTGCTTGTAAAAACGTTCTGCCACGCTTGTGGACATGGGCCTGTCACCGAGCTGCAACAGTGCTTGAAGCAGAAGCGTGGGTTGTCTGTGAGGGGAGCTCAGATAGATCCTATCTCAAAAAACTGAAAGGGAATGAATAGAAAAGACAAGGAAAGGAAACGAAAGGAAAGCAAAGGAAATGTTTGGATCGTACCTCTCCAGGATTCACAAAGTCCTGGGTTTGATCCTGAGCACCCAAACACTTAAGAGAAACAAAAGGTTCTAACAGGGCCTGTGCATATGAGGCAGCAATTCTCATGCAGCGGGCACAACCAATGTGGAGCGTGAAGAACATTGTCCCAGGATTCGATTAAGAACTGCTGCGTGTCAGACATTTGCATTAAGATTCATACAAGTTGCTTCGCAAAACAAAAGTTGCTAATTAGCAACAGAAGAACTTCATTATCGGGGTCCCCACAACACGAGAAAGTGTATTCAAGTGTGGCGGTCTTAGGAAGGTTGAGAACCACTGTGTAGAAATAAGTCACACCTGAGTGAATCATGCTCCATAGCAGATCATGATCAGCCCTTAGTGATTGTGGAGAGTTGCTATACTGGGGGTCCTGAATCAAATATTGTAGGGTCATTTCGGACATGTAAACAGCCACTTTGGTCATGTCTCTTTATGACCCCTTTTGCCATGAACAGATGTCAATGTTCTTTCGAACCCAACGCTGATCCCCTCAGGATGTGGTGTTCATTTCTGAACTTTGTCCTGTAACTCGAGAAGCGCCATGCGTTGTTCCCACCATGGAATACACTATTTCGGGCAAACCGACTGTGTGTCCATGAGACACAATCATGTGAATGGCTTCAAAAACATCTCCAGTCCCCTGTGAAGCTAGGGTTCAGCCTCCAGACCAGCTTGAGACAGATGCAGTTACTAACAAGTGGGACACGTGCGCCACCGTGTGGCAGCAGACTGCCACTGCGGAGGCAGGCAGCTTCCAGGGAGTTGCCTTCATGGTTGCCCTCTGAACCCTTCTGCCCCAGCCATGAGCAGCAACTGCTCATGGCTGGGGCAGAAGGGTTCAGAGAATTCTTTCAAGGACCCTTCTGGACACGTGGTGAGCCTCTTCTCGCCGCCCTGAGAACCTCCGTTCTTCTGACTATGCTCAGGCTCAGCCTCACCCGTGCGTCCTGATCCTCCTGCTGAGCCCCAGGGTCCTCTCTCTAAAATTCCACTCAGAGTGCATAGTTTGAGAAGTGCAAATTGATCATTTGCTGAAACAGCCATTGATAGTGTGTTTACATTTGTGTTGTTTTTCAGACGTTCCTACATTTAGAATTGCATATTGGAACACACATGTTACTTACTTCTTAAAACAGTTGCTTTTGGTAGTCGCCTTTGAATGTTCTGTGTTTCCTTAGTTAGAAAAGACATGTACTCTTGTTTTAGTGGAGAAACGCATAGGAACTGTGTTTCAATGTGTTTGTTGTATTAGAAGAGTGTTTCTTCTTAGATGCTGTGGGAATAGTTATTTAAGTTACTTCTGACACTCTTGTGTGTGAGAGAAGTTAGAATCACACTGAGAGTGCATAGTTTGAGAAGTGCGAATTGATCATTATGTTGAAATAGCCATTGATAGTGTGTTTACATTTGTGTTGGTTTTCAGACGTTCCTACAGTTAGAATTGCAATTGGAAACACACATGTTACTTACTTCTTAAAACAGTTGCTTTTGGTAGTCGCCTTTGAATGTTCTGTGTTTCCTTAGTTAGAAAAGACATGTACTCTTGTTTTAGTGGAGAAACGCATAGGAACTGTGTTTCAATGTGTTTGTTGTATTAGAAGAGTGTTTCTTCTTAGATGCTGTGGGAAGAGTTATGTAAGTTACTTCTGACACTCTTGTGTGTGAGAGAAGTTAGAATCACACTGAGAGTGCATAGTTTGAGAAGTGCGAATTGATCATTATGTTGAAATAGCCATTGATAGTGTGTTTACATTTGTGTTGGTTTTCAGACGTTCCTACAGTTAGAATTGCAATTGGAACACACATGTTACTTACTTCTTAAAACAGTTGCTTTTGGTAGTCGCCTTTGAATGTTCTGTGTTTCCTTAGTTAGAAAAGACATGTACTCTTGTTTTAGTGGAGAAACGCATAGGAACTGTGTTTCAATGTGTTTGTTGTATTAGAAGAGTGTTTCTTCTTAGATGCTGTGGGAAGAGTTATGTAAGTTACTTCTGACACTCTTGTGTGTGAGAGAAGTTAGAATCACACTGAGAGTGCATAGTTTGAGAAGTGCGAATTGATCATTATGTTGAAATAGCCATTGATAGTGTGTTTACATTTGTGTTGGTTTTCAGACGTTCCTACAGTTAGAATTGCAATTGGAACACACATGTTACTTACTTCTTAAAACAGTTGCTTTTGGTAGTCGCCTTTGAATGTTCTGTGTTTCCTTAGTTAGAAAAGACATGTACTCTTGTTTTAGTGGAGAAACGCATAGGAACTGTGTTTCAATGTGTTTGTTGTATTAGAAGAGTGTTTCTTCTTAGATGCTGTGGGAAGAGTTATGTAAGTTACTTCTGACACTCTTGTGTGTGAGAGAAGTTAGAATCACACTGAGAGTGCATAGTTTGAGAAGTGCGAATTGATCATTATGTTGAAATAGCCATTGATAGTGTGTTTACATTTGTGTTGGTTTTCAGACGTTCCTACAGTTAGAATTGCAATTGGAACACACATGTTACTTACTTCTTAAAACAGTTGCTTTTGGTAGTCGCCTTTGAATGTTCTGTGTTTCCTTAGTTAGAAAAGACATGTACTCTTGTTTTAGTGGAGAAACGCATAGGAACTGTGTTTCAATGTGTTTGTTGTATTAGAAGAGTGTTTCTTCTTAGATGCTGTGGGAATAGTTATGTAAGTTACTTCTGACACTCTTGTGTGTGAGAGAAGTTAGAATCACACTGAGAGTGCATAGTTTGAGAAGTGCGAATTGATCATTATGTTGAAATAGCCATTGATAGTGTGTTTACATTTGTGTTGTTTTCAGACGTTCCTACAGTTAGAATTGCAATTGGAACACACATGTTACTTACTTCTTAAAACAGTTGCTTTTGGTAGTCGCCTTTGAATGTTCTGTGTTTCCTTAGTTAGAAAAGACATGTACTCTTGTTTTAGTGGAGAAACGCATAGGAACTGTGTTTCAATGTGTTTGTTGTATTAGAAGAGTGTTTCTTCTTAGATGCTGTGGGAATAGTTATTAAGTTACTTCTGAGACTCTTGTGTGTGAGAGAAGTTAGAATCACACTGAGAGTGCATAGTTTGAGAAGTGCGAATTGATCATTATGTTGAAATAGCCATTGATAGTGTGTTTACATTTGTGTTGTGTTTTCAGACGTTCCTACAGTTAGAATTGCAATTGGAACACACATGTTACTTACTTCTTAAAACAGTTGCTTTTGGTAGTCGCCTTTGAATGTTCTGTGTTTCCTTAGTTAGAAAAGACATGTACTCTTGTTTTAGTGGAGAAACGCATAGGAACTGTGTTTCAATGTGTTTGTTGTATTAGAAGAGTGTTTCTTCTTAGATGCTGTGGGAATAGTTATTTAAGTTACTTCTGAGACTCTTGTGTGTGAGAGAAGTTAGAATCACACTGAGAGTGCATAGTTTGAGAAGTGCGAATTGATCATTATGTTGAAATAGCCATTGATAGTGTGTTTACATTTGTGTTGTTTTTCAGACGTTCCTACAGTTAGAATTGCAATTGGAACACACATGTTACTTACTTCTTAAAACAGTTGCTTTTGGTAGTCGCCTTTGAATGTTCTGTGTTTCCTTAGTTAGAAAAGACATGTACTCTTGTTTTAGTGGAGAAACGCATAGGAACTGTGTTTCAATGTGTTTGTTGTATTAGAAGAGTGTTTCTTCTTAGATGCTGTGGAATAGTTATTTAAGTTACTTCTGAGACTCTTGTGTGTGAGAGAAGTTAGAATCACACTGAGAGTGCATAGTTTGAGAAGTGCGAATTGATCATTATGTTGAAATAGCCATTGATAGTGTGTTTACATTTGTGTTGTTTTTCAGACGTTCCTACAGTTAGAATTGCAATTGGAACACACATGTTACTTACTTCTTAAAACAGTTGCTTTTGGTAGTTGCCTTTGAATGTTCTGTGTTTCCTTAGTTAGAAAAGACATGTACTCTTGTTTTAGTGGAGAAACGCATAGGAACTGTGTTTCAATGTGTTTGTTGTATTAGAAGAGTGTTTCTTCTTAGATGCTGTGGGAATAGTTATTTAAGTTACTTCTGAGACTCTTGTGTGTGAGAGAAGTTAGAATCACACTGAGAGTGCATAGTTTGAGAAGTGCGAATTGATCATTATGTTGAAATAGCCATTGATAGTGTGTTTACATTTGTGTTGTTTTTCAGACGTTCCTACAGTTAGAATTGCAATTGGAACACACATGTTACTTACTTCTTAAAACAGTTGCTTTTGGTAGTTGCCTTTGAATGTTCTGTGTTTCCTTAGTTAGAAAAGACATGTACTCTTGTTTTAGTGGAGAAACGCATAGGAACTGTGTTTCAATGTGTTTGTTGTATTAGAAGAGTGTTTCTTCTTAGATGCTGTGGGAATAGTTATTTAAGTTACTTCTGAGACTCTTGTGTGTGAGAGAAGTTAGAATCACACTGAGAGTGCATAGTTTGAGAAGTGCGAATTGATCATTATGTTGAAATAGCCATTGATAGTGTGTTTACATTTGTGTTGTGTTTCAGACGTTCCTACAGTTAGAATTGCAATTGGAACACACATGTTACTTACTTCTTAAAACAGTTGCTTTTGGTAGTCGCCTTTGAATGTTCTGTGTTTCCTTAGTTAGAAAAGACATGTACTCTTGTTTTAGTGGAGAAACGCATAGGAACTGTGTTTCAATGTGTTTGTTGTATTAGAAGAGTGTTTCTTCTTAGATGCTGTGGGAAGAGTTATTTAAGTTACTTCTGACACTCTTGTGTGTGAGAGAAGTTAGAATCACACTGAGAGTGCATAGTTTGAGAAGTGCGAATTGATCATTATGTTGAAATAGCCATTGATAGTGTGTTTACATTTGTGTTGTTTTCAGACGTTCCTACAGTTAGAATTGCAATTGGAACACACATGTTACTTACTTCTTAAAACAGTTGCTTTTGGTAGTCGCCTTTGAATGTTCTGTGTTTCCTTAGTTAGAAAAGACATGTACTCTTGTTTTAGTGGAGAAACGCATAGGAACTGTGTTTCAATGTGTTTGTTGTATTAGAAGAGTGTTTCTTCTTAGATGCTGTGGGAAGAGTTATGTAAGTTACTTCTGACACTCTTGTGTGTGAGAGAAGTTAGAATCACACTGAGAGTGCATAGTTTGAGAAGTGCGAATTGATCATTATGTTGAAATAGCCATTGATAGTGTGTTTACATTTGTGTTGGTTTTCAGACGTTCCTACAGTTAGAATTGCAATTGGAACACACATGTTACTTACTTCTTAAAACAGTTGCTTTTGGTAGTCGCCTTTGAATGTTCTGTTTTCCTTAGTTAGAAAAGACATGTACTCTTGTTTTAGTGGAGAAACGCATAGGAACTGTGTTTCAATGTGTTTGTTGTATTAGAAGAGTGTTTCTTCTTAGATGCTGTGGGAAGAGTTATGTAAGTTACTTCTGACACTCTTGTGTGTGAGAGAAGTTAGAATCACACTGAGAGTGCATAGTTTGAGAAGTGCGAATTGATCATTATGTTGAAATAGCCATTGATAGTGTGTTTACATTTGTGTTGGTTTTCAGACGTTCCTACAGTTAGAATTGCAATTGGAACACACATGTTACTTACTTCTTAAAACAGTTGCTTTTGGTAGTCGCCTTTGAATGTTCTGTGTTTCCTTAGTTAGAAAAGACATGTACTCTTGTTTTAGTGGAGAAACGCATAGGAACTGTGTTTCAATGTCTTTGTTGTATTAGAAGAGTGTTTCTTCTTAGATGCTGTGGGAAGAGTTATGTAAGTTACTTCTGACACTCTTGTGTGTGAGAGAAGTTAGAATCACACTGAGAGTGCATAGTTTGAGAAGTGCGAATTGATCATTATGTTGAAATAGCCATTGATAGTGTGTTTACATTTGTGTTGGTTTTCAGACGTTCCTACAGTTAGAATTGCAATTGGAACACACATGTTACTTACTTCTTAAAACAGTTGCTTTTGGTAGTCGCCTTTGAATGTTCTGTGTTTCCTTAGTTAGAAAAGACATGTACTCTTGTTTTAGTGGAGAAACGCATAGGAACTGTGTTTCAATGTGTTTGTTGTATTAGAAGAGTGTTTCTTCTTAGATGCTGTGGGAAGAGTTATGTAAGTTACTTCTGACACTCTTGTGTGTGAGAGAAGTTAGAATCACACTGAGAGTGCATAGTTTGAGAAGTGCGAATTGATCATTATGTTGAAATAGCCATTGATAGTGTGTTTACATTTGTGTTGTTTTCAGACGTTCCTACAGTTAGAATTGCAATTGGAACACACATGTTACTTACTTCTTAAAACAGTTGCTTACTTCTTAAACAGTTGCAAATGCTCATTGCTGGGTCAGATGGGTTCAGAGAATTCATTCAAGGACCTTTATGGACACGTGGTGAGCCTCTTCTCTTGCCCTGAGAACCTCCCTTTTTCTGACCATGCTCAAGTGCTCCCTACCCAGTGTGTCCTGATCCTCCTGCTAAGCCCCATGGTCTTCTTTCTAAAATT
The DNA here is from genome assembly GCA_026225945.1 of Cricetomys ansorgei. Lineage (NCBI taxonomy): Eukaryota > Metazoa > Chordata > Mammalia > Rodentia > Nesomyidae > Cricetomys > Cricetomys ansorgei. The sequence continues at coordinate 11,053 of JAMJFZ010003539.1, forward strand.
CCATGAATCCCTTCCTATTCTTTCCATGGTACTTTCTGCTTACAATATCTTGTGTCTGATTCTACTCTTTGCTTTTTTCCACAGGGCAAGATCAAGGAGCCCTCCACCATTACAGGTCTTTATCAGCTTTTTAACTTACATGTGGTGGTCTCTGCAGTGGTCACCAATGTGGTTGTTGAAACTTCTAAAAAGGTAGCCACATAGAGCAGCTGTCATCTAGATGCTGACTACTGAATCTAGGTACCTGCAACGCCAAACAGGCACCATAAACACTTGGAGGTTTTCTTACAGAAAATAATCTCTCCGATTGGATTCCAGCACATTTGTCTTCTTATTCCACCATTGTTTGTAAAAAGGTCTGCCTTGCATGGGGACACAGCCTGTCACTGAAAGACTAGGGTGGCTGAGGTAAAATGGTGCTATGTTTGTGCAGGGAACAAGGAATTATACTTACTCACAAATTTTAAAACGAAAGAAGAGAAAAGAAACAAAGAAAAGAAAAGAAGAAAAGTTACAGATCATATATCTACAGTATTCACAAAGTCTTGGGTTTGATTCTGAATACACAACCACTTAAAAGAAACCAAAGTTTTTATCAGGGCCTGTTCATGTAGGGCAGCAATTCTCATGCTGAGGGGCTCAAATGATTTGGGGCTTGAGGACTCTGTCCTTGGGTTCGAATAAGAACTGCTGCATATCAAAGATTTGCATTAAGTTTGATAGAAGTACCTTTGAAAAACAACAGCTACAAGTTAGCAACAGAATAATTTCATTGTTGGGGTTTTCACAACACAAAGAACTGTCTTAATGTGTGGCAGTCTGAGCAAGGTAGAGAACCACTGTGTAGACATAAGTCAAACCTGAGTGAATCATGCTCCATAGCAAACCATGATCAGATCTTAGTGATTGTGGATAGTTGGTACATTGTCGGTCCTGAATCAAATATTATAGGGTCACTTCGGACTTGTAAACAGCCACTTGGCCAATTTCTTTATGAACCCTTTTGCAATGAACAGATGTCAATGTTATTTCAACCCAACGCTGATCCCCACAGGATGTGGTGTTCATTTCTGACTTTGGCCTGTAAGTCTAGAAATACCACACATTTTTCACACCATGGAATACACTATTTCGTGCAAACCTACTGTGTTTCCCTGAGACACAGTCATGCGAATGGCTTCAAAAACATGTTCAGTCCCCTGTGAAGCAATGGCTAAGCTTAGCAACCAGCTTGATACTGATGCAGTAACTATCAGTTGGGGTTCAATTACCACCATGTGGCTCCTGACTACCTCTGCTAAGGCAGGCAACTTCCATGGAGGTTCCTTCACACCTGTACTGTGAACTCTTCTGCCCCAGTAATTAGCAAACTGGGGTAGAAGGTTTCAGAGAATTCATTCAAGGACCCTTCTGGACACATGGTTAGTTTCTTCTCGCTGACCTGAAAACTTCCCTTCTTCAGACCCTGCTCATTTGCTCTCCCAACAGGGCTCCTGATCCTGCTGCTGAGCCCCTGGGTCCCTTTTCTAAAATTCCATGTACAACTTCCTGTTCTTTCCCTGGTTCTTTCTGCACACAAGAACTTGTGGCTGATTTTCCTCTTTGCATCTTTGCTCTAGGCAAGTTCAGGGATCCCTCCTCCATATTGGTCAGTGTCAGCTTTTTAACTTTCTCCAGGTGCTTCTTGCAGGGGTCAGCAGATTGGATGTTGGAACCACTGGAACGGTAGCCACATATAGGAGCTAGCTTGTAGATAACAACGCTGATCACCTCAGGATGTGGTGTTCATTTCTGACTTTGTCCTGTAACTCTAGAAATGCCATGCATTGTTCCTACCATGGAATGCACTATTTCGGGAAAACAGACTGTGTGTCCCTGAGACAAGTCATGTGAAGGCTTCAAAAACATCTCCAGTCCCCTGTGAAGCGAGGTTTTAGCTTCCAGACCAGCTTGATACCAATGCAATAACTACCAATTGGGGCTCAAATGCCACCATGTGACTCCTGACTACCTCTGTGGAGGCAGGCAACTTCCATGGAGGCTCCTTCACACCTGTACTCTGAACTCTTCTGCCCCAGCTAGGATTAAAGTCATACACCACCACTGCCCAGCTTGTAATAATTATCTTAAATACAGTCTTTGCTGTGGAATTTGAAGCTTTTTTTAAAAGATTTTTTAAAATTTATTTATGTATGAGTACTCTGTCTACATTTACTCATGCATGCCAGAAGAAGGCATCAGACTCCATTACAGATGTTTATGATCCACTATGTATGTGGTCATTGGGAATTGAACTCAGGACCTCTGGAAGCTCAACCAGAGCGTTTAACCCCTGAGCAATCTCTCCAGCCCACAATTTGATGCCTTTAAAGTAAACATCCCTATATAAATATGCTATGGTGTCATGTATTCCTGTTCCTGGGTAGCAATAGCATTAAATTAAAGGGAAAATGGCCTTAGATTGTGTTCCAAGTTGCCATGGAGAATACTGGTGAATGTGATGGCTTTTTCTCAGTTTTCACGTTGAATACATTTGAAGTAAGGTACACCCCTGAGAGACTATTGTTTAATTTGAAGTAGGAAGATTCACTTTTAATCTGGATCTTTGAGGTAGGAAGACCACTTTTAATTCAGATCTTGAGGTGGGAAGACACATCTTTAATCCAAATATTTAATCCAGATCTAATCTGAGCCATACCTTCTGCTGGAAACCTATATAAGGACATTAAAGAAGAAAGCTTTTGCTCTTTGCCTGCTTGTCTTGCTTGACACTGAATCTTGCTCTAAAGAGGTCAAGCAGGCACCAGACCACCCAGGCTACGTTTGCTAAGCTCCTTTCTGTTGGTAAAACCACCTCCTTGTGATGCCAGACTCCCATGGAGGTGCCATACACGTTCGTGGCTTCTCATGACTAGTTCTCCTTGCTTCACACCAAAGGAGAAATTAAGCCCAGCTACAAGGATCCAGAAGTCCCCTGTGAGGCTCTGGCTCGTCCATGTAATCTCAGGGGTCATGATAGTTACCAGAATATGGAAAATTTGCAGGCTCCGGAGTCTGCTGTCCCAGAACATTTTCTTTGACTGCTTGTTTGTGTAAGTGGGTGTCAGTGTGCACCTGTGTACTTGTGTGCCTCTGTGGTCCATGCCATTTTTGTGTGTGTGTGTGCTTTTTTGTTTGTGTGTGTCTTTGTGTTGGTATGTCTGTGTCTTTGACTATGTGTGTGTGTGTGTGTGTGTGTGTGTGTGTGTGTGTGTTAGAGAGAGATAAAATTAGAGAGAGTGCATATATTTTTCTCTGGGAGTCCACCCAATAGGAAGCTATGTATGCCTCTGATTGGGAGGGAAAGGTCAGGTCCCTGTGAAGGGGAAGCCCCCATCAGGATCCCATCCCTCAGTATAAGCTGGGCCTGAGATCTGGACTCTTGTCTGGATAACCCTGTATCTGTGGCAAGGTCTGTCTGACCAATTGCCTGGTAACAGCATGGAAGGTGGCAGGACACATCCCTGGAATTGGCAAGCCAGGCACCTCTGAGAACTCAGAGCAGGCAGGCTGTCTTCAAGGGAGCACCATTTGCAGCATCAGAGAGGCTGCCTAAAGGAGACTGCCTACCTAATGGGAGAGTTGCCTGCAAGAGGTCCCCCGGGAGTATGTAAAAGTAGGTGCCTTGCCCGTGCCTGGTGAAGACAAGACAATGGCACTTGGCCTCTGTCCAGTTAGGAGCAGTGACCCTAGGACTGAAGGAGACCTGAGTGGAAGCCAGCTCACAGGCAGCTTGTGCCCTATGTCTCAGTCCACTTGGAAGTTTTTCATACCACCACCACAAGGCACATTAACTGAAGCTCGATCGCATGGAACTGTCTATGTGGGTTCATCTTGTTCTTAAACCACAGATGGACCCCTCCAAACTCCAGGGAGAAGACAAACCTTTGATGAGCAAAACACTCCCCCATTTAGGTGTCATTGTTGATGTAGTAGTACACTCCGTGGCCATGCCGCTGGTCATCTGCCCACTCCCCTGCAAAAGACGACACACATATACTCACACAAGGCCAGATGAAAAACAAAAATAGCCCAGCAGGATCCAAGCAATTTGCTCTGCAAAGGAGAGAGCTTCATAACCATGAGGGCTAAGCCTGCTGCCTCTCTCCTCTCTGACTTTCCACCACCACCCCCTTTGTCTTTGGCCAGCTTATGGGGGAGAGTTGAGTAAGGGGTGCCAAGTTAGAAGCCAGTGGGCACTGTAGGGAGGCTATATGCATGTGATATGAGCCCCAATCACCTTCATGTTTTTGCAGGTTGGTGGGCACATGATGAGGGCTCAAGCAAGCTTGTCTGACCCCTTTGCTAGTGACCATAGCCACAGTCTGCTAGCTCTGCAGGTGCTTGGCAACTCAGCAGAACCCCCAAGGCTTGATGGTCTAGCCTCAGCACTCAATCTGTGGTCTCCAATGCTGCCCTCTAGACAGCTCCTCCTCTACCTCACAGATTCCCCTTTTCTGGCATGGCCTGTTTGCTCTCCTCTGGGTGGGTGTTCCTCCCTGTTAATTTCTCATGCACTTGATGGGAATTTCTAACATTGGAAAAACAGCATGAAGTTTGGAACACAACTCAACAAGGTCAGCATCAAGCATTGTTGTCAGGCAAAGGGGATTTGAAACCAGGCTCTCTCAAAAATCCCTTGACTCTTCCATCTCACACAGCAAAGAAATCAACCAGTGTCCTCCCAGGGTGGCCATTACCTAAGACCTCTCACATGACAACAGCACATCAGTGCCCAGATGGAGCTTTCTAGACTATGAGTAACTAAAAACTAATTGTGATCAGTTTGTGCAAAGAGAAAAGCATGATTTCGTCGTCTATTCTATCTACAGAAAACAATGCTAACTGTTTTCTTATAGAGAGAATATTGGCTAACACAGGCAGAAGGTGCCTCTCTCTTGTATGTGGAGGCCCTGGGTCCAATTCCAGTGCTAAAGAAAAGACAAAACAGTGGCAGAAGCTATTCTAGAAGTCTACAAAGTTGCCTGTCACTAATTAAAAATACATCCCAGGATACCTTCTTAAACTCTGTGTTGCTTATGATACTTAAATTTTTTAACTTGAAACTTATCTCAACTTTCCATCACAAATGAAAATTCATCTTTATAGCTACATTCTATCTTTTTCCTTAAAGAGAACCCTATAATGTGTGTAATCGTTTGGCTTACACAGAAAGCTAGATACATTTCCATATACAATATAAAACACACACACACACACACACACACACACACACACACACACACACACATACACACACACACACACACACACACACACTGTGCTGAGACAATCTTAATTACCCAAACCGTTTGTTTCCATGAACAACCTCCAAAGTTTATCCGCAAGTAGGAATTCTATAGAATCTTCCTCACTTCTCCAATATTTAACAATGACAACACTCCGACTGCCTCGTGTACTAGAAGAACTTCTCCACAAACACCTGCAGATGTCTCCTACAAGCTCCCACCAGGTGGAGACAGAAGCCAACAAGGGTGTGACCAGCAGCCTGGGGCAGAGGCAAGAACAGGAGCTCAGCAAAGAGCAGCTTCACCAAGAATACAGAGATAGAAGGGGATGTGTTGATTGCTACTGGTTCAGAAAGAGGACTAGGTCCCATGGTGAGATGTGAGACGGGGACACAAGCAAGAGAGATGGAGAATCCAAAAAGATAATTCACTAAAATATATGTTTGGTAACAGGTCTGCAGGAACCCTGGGAAGGTGCACACTGCATACAAAGATCTAGGGGTGCTCCTGGACCGTCTCCAAGTGGCAGCACCATGCCTGTGTCTGAGACATCCCCCAGTTCCTGTGATGGAATATTCCCACTGAGGCCAATTTGGAGCTGTTTATGGAGATGCACAAGTGCAGAATTGGCTACTGTGAGCTACTCGGAGCTGCTCTAGCACATCCCAGGGCAAAACCGGCCACAACTGGAACAGTTGCCTCATCTAGTTTCTTTCCCCGGGAAAAAGAAAAAGAAAAAAAAAAGATCATAACAAAACGAGCCCATCTCTCTTCTCCTGACTTTGGGAACTGGGCTCCAGACTGGTGTAACAAGAAAAAATGTTGCAAAACTTGCAGAAACTTCTCAAAAGTGAAAGAGTTCATTTAAATTGCAAACATACTAGATTTCATGTTTGATGAAGACCCATGAGCACACACTACACCACTTGAGGAACTTGTGGGAGGCTCTGCCCGTTGCCAGGAAGCCTTGTGCAATGGAGGGGGTCTGCACTGAGGGAGGTGCCTGCATCTGCTGCAGGCTTCAGTGGCTGGGGGTCAAGGCTCCTGAGTTGTTGGGAGCCGATATTATTCGCCATTAGAGGATGGCGCCGGCTCCCTGCTTCCTGGATTCCTCACGGGAACGTTGTTTGCTTTTGCGCATGCACTGGCTGTGTAAACCGCTCAAGTTACCCACATGCTAATTGGGATCGTAAAAACCACCGATTGAAGGCAGTATACTAATTAGGTTCTGCAAGAGCACCAATTGGCATGGAAAGACATTCCCCAGAGCTCTATATAGCCGGGGGGTTTCTAGACTCGGGGTCCCTTCTCCATCTGTTGTCTAAAAGAGCTGTTAATAAACTGTTGTCAGAAGAATTCTGTTTTGCCGCGTCTCCTTTATCGGCGAAGGTAGCGCGCGACAAATTGGTGCCGAAACCCGGGAAAGCTGCCGACTCCTGGGCAGAGGAACTATACAAGGGACCCCGACTGCTCTTCGGAAAGGGATTCAGAACTGACGGCGCGTGAAGCCTAGGCATTTTCCTGCAAGGTATGATTGTTCTGAGCGACCCGTTTGTTGCGCTCGCTTGTTTCGTTTTGCTTTGTTTTATTCTCATTGTGTTGTGCTGTTTCTGTGCCAATTGCCATAAGCCTGGAAAGGAATGCACGTACCCTTTTTGTGACAGAGATTAAATCACTGTAAGTCTCAGGTAAATAACTGAGCAAGCGCTCCCGCTCCTGTAGATAAAGGAAGCATGGGAAATCAACAGATAAAGCTGATCCTGGATGCAATGCAGGCGTTGCTTAAGCAGAGAGGCTTGAAGATACCAGAAAGGGTGCTGAAAAATTTTTTAAAAGAAATAGATCGTGTAGCACCGTGGTTTGTTGGTACAGGGTCCCTAACTAAGGGCTCCTGGGACAAACTCGGAATAGATCTAGCTAACGAAAAGGAGAAATCTAGGTTGAGACCAGGCACATGGCCAATTTTTAAAATGATTAGAGCTTGCATAGAGGACGACAGATGCCAAGACAAAGTGAGGGAGGGACAGCGAGCATTGGCTGATCATCAGGACAGTCTATCAGAAGCAGAAAAGGGAGGGGAAAAGGTAAAAAATAAACTTCCCCAAAGGAAACAAAAAGATAAAAGGGATCATCAGGACAGTCTATCAGAAGCAGAAAAGGGAGGGGAAAAGGTAAAAAATAAACTTCCCCAAAAGAAACAAAAAGATAAAAAGGATAGAGAAAAACAAGAAAAGGACAAAGAAGGAGAAAAGCGGGAAAGTAGACAGAGACTGTACCCAGTACTGGATGAGTTTCGAAACCTTAGAGTGGAGTCCTCCTCCTCTGAGGAGACGTCCTCGGAGGGGGAGGAATCTAAAACTAGTTCAGGAGAAGAGGAAGAGGAAGTACTGGACCCAACAGAAAGAGCAGAGTTAGAAGAGGAAGCTGCTAGGTATGAACAAAGAAGATATGGACCCGATCCTCCTTATGCACCTACGTGTAGTCCAACAGCGCCACCTTTAGAGGAACTAATGGTGGTGCGCCCAAAAATTAAGAAAAGGAAAGACAACATGAAGGCAATAAATTCTCTTATTTCAGACAAAGAAAGAAAGAAGATTAGAGCTGCCTTCCCAGTATGGGAAGATGCAGGACAGAGACAGTATTCCCAGCTGGATCTAAAACAATTAAAGGCCTTAGTAGATGCAGTTCAGACATACGGAGTCACGGCCTCATTTACTGTGGCGTTGGTTGAAAGACTTACCGCCGCAGCAATGACTCCTGATGACTGGTATAATACCACAAAAGCATGTCTCACTATGGGACAATATTTAGACTGGAAATCCATTTTCCAGGATCTTTGTATGAGTCAGGCTAGAAAAAATGCAGCGGATCAGCATCCTCAATGGAATTTTGATATGCTTACAGGACAAGGTCAATGGGCTGCAAATCAAACAGTTTATCCACCTCAAGTATATGAACAGATTAATCATGCTGCAGTTAAGGCATGGAAGAGTTTGCCCAATAAGGGACAAGTAGCAGGCAATTTAACAAAAGTTATTCAGGGCCAAAATGAGCCATTTGCAGATTTTGTAGCCAGAATGATGGAAGCTGCAGCAAGAATATTCGGAGATTCTGAAACGGCTTTGCCACTGATAGAACAATTAGTTTTTGAACAATGTACAAAAGAATGTAGAAATGCTATTACACCATGGAAAGGAAAAGGTCTTAATGCTTGGATGAAAGCATGTAGAGAGATAGGAGGACCCTTAACGAACTCAGGATTAGCTGCTGCAATTTTATCCGCACAAAAGGGTAATGCTATAAAGTGCTACAAGTGCGGTAAAGCTGGTCATGTCCAGAGACAATGTCGAGGTAATGTCAAAGACAATCAAAATGAAGGGAGGAAACAGCCAGGAATGTGCCCCAGATGTAATAAAGGAAAACATTGGGCAAATGAATGCAGATCAGTCAAAGACATCAAAGGGAGACCTCTTACTGAACAGTCAAAAAACGGGCAGAGGGGCCCCCGTCCCCAGGGCCCTCAAATGTATGGGGCAGTAGAGGAGACACCACTCCGCGGGTCTGTGAAAGCAGCATCATCAGGAGGGTCACCTCCGGATCAGCAGGATTGGACTTGCACTCCACCACCAGAGCAGTACTAACTCCTACCATGGGGTGTCAGCCTATCCCCTCAAATCTGCACGGTCCGTTACCTCCTGACACCGTAGGATTGGTTATTGGCAGATCATCCGCTACCTTAAGAGGATTAGTAGTGCATCCAGGAGTCATTGATCAGGGCTATGAAGGATGCATAAAGATCATGTGCTCTTCCCCCCGAGGAATAAGTTCTATCTCTCCTGGGGATAGAATAGCTCAGCTTCTTGTTCTCCCCAGTCTACATAACATGTTTCCAAGCAAAGATCAGGTCAGAGGAAACCGGGGATTTGGGTCCTCAGGAGGAGGCCATACCTTTTTATCATTAGAGCTAGATAGGAGGCCAACTCTGGAGCTAACAATTGAAGGAAGAATGTTCACAGGGTTGTTAGATACTGGAGCAGATACCACCATTATTTCAACTACTTGGTGGCCTCCGGAATGGCCTGTAAATCAGTCAGAGCAGTCTCTACAGGGTTTAGGGTATGAAGCTGCTCCCAATGTCAGTGCTAAAACGCTGCATTGGGAAGATCCAGAAGGAAGAAAAGGCATTGTTATCCCATACGTCCTGCCACTTCCTATTAACTTATGGGGAAGAGATGTTCTTAAGCAAATGGACTTTAGACTTACAAATGATTATTCCCCCCAAAGTCAAAACATGATAAAAAAGATGGGATGTGTGCCAGGAAGAGGTTTAGGGAAGGCTTTACAGGGGCGTACCAGTCCAATACCTATAAAAAATAAACAAGACAAGACAGGACTGGGTTTTTCCTAGAGGCCATTGAGGAGGCAATTCCTATACCTTGGCAGTCAGAGGAACCGGTGTGGGTTCCTCAATGGCCACTTACCTCTGAAAAATTACAAGCAGCAAAAGAATTAGTCCAAGAACAAGTAACATTGGGACACTTAGAGATCTCCCATTCCCCATGGAATACTCCAATATTTGTAATAAAAAAGAAGTCAGGAAAATGGAGGCTTCTCCATGATTTAAGAGCCATCAATAGACAAATGCAAATCATGGGCCCTATACAGAGAGGGCTACCTCTCCTTTCTACATTGCCAAGACACTGGGATGTGATCATTATTGATATTAAAGATTGTTTTTTCTCAATTCCTTTACATAATAAAGATAAAGTTAGATTTGCCTTTACTTTGCCCAGTGTTAATCATGAAGAACCTGATAATAGATATCAGTGGAAAGTACTGCCACAAGGTATGGCTAATAGCCCTACCATGTGTCAAATCTATGTGGCAGCGGCAATTCAACCTGTTAGAGATAAGTATAAAAAAATTAGAATTTGTCATTACATGGATGATATCTTGCTTTGCTTTAATAATCTAGAAGTATTGCATCAAGCATTTGCTATGCTGATGGAAAATCTAAAAGATAAGGGGTTGTTTGTAGCACCGGAAAAAATACAAGAAGGAGACGTGAATAAATTTCTAGGATCTATAATGACCTCTACTACTATTAAGCCACAAAAGGTGACAATAAGGAGAGATTCATTAAAGACTTTGAATGACTTTCAAAAATTGTTAGGAGATATTAACTGGATAAGACCTTACCTGAAGTTAACAACTGCTGAACTACAACCCTTATTTAAAATTCTGGAAGGAGATTCGGCAATAACCTCTCATAGAGAATTAACACTTGAAGCTTCTCAGGCACTTGAGAGGGTGGAAGAATGCTTGAAGGAAGCATTATTGACACGTGTTGATCCCTCCTTGTCATTTCTATTATGCATCATCCCATCGCCTAAACAACCAACAGCAGTGCTATGGCAACAGGGGCCTTTGTTATGGGTTCATTCTCATACCTCACCAGGACATGTATTAGGACACTATCCTACCTTGGTGGCTGATTTGGCTATGAGAGGCATTCAACTAGCGTTGACACACTTTGGCAAAGAACCAGAGAAAATTATCAGCCCATATACTAAATTTCAGGTGCAAACACTTTGTGCCACTATTGATAATTGGGCTGTCTTGAGATGTGTTTTCTCAGGACAAATTGACAATCATTTTCCTAAACATCCACTCTTACATTTTGCTCGTACAAATGCTTTTATATTTCCTAAAGTCACTAAAAAAGACCCGATCCTTAACGCCACAGACATCTATACTGATGGCTCTAAAACTGGCATCGGAAGTTATGTTATAAATAATCAGCCTACACAAATCAAATATGATTTTAACTCTCCACAACTTGTGGAATGTGCTGTTGTAGCTACAGTCTTAAGAAAATTTCACGAACCTGTTAATATCATTTCTGATTCTCATTATGTAGTGAGAGCTGTTCAAATTTTAGAAGTGGTTGATTTAATAAACTCTAAAAGCACAGTGGCTACTGTATTTTCGGATATACAGACATCAATAAGAAACAGAACTAATCCTTTCTTCATTCAACATATTAGAGCTCATACTCTGTTACCTGGCCCCATGGCTACTGCTAATGCCATGGCGGATAAAGCTACAAAAGGGATTTATTTGGCTACCTCTCCTATTCAATTGGCTTCTGAATTCCATACCCTATATCATGTCCCAGCTAATACATTGAGACAAAAATTTCATATATCTCGTGCTGAAGCTCGAGATATTGTACTTAAGTGTAACAACTGTGCAGAGTTTCGCTCTGTACCATCCTTTGGTGTTAACCCTAGAGGGTTACAGCCATTACATATTTGACAAATGGACGTGACTCATTATAATGGCTTTGGAAAAATGAAATATATTCATGTATCTGTGGATACCTGTTCTGGCATTATCCATGCAACCCCCTTGGCGGGAGAGAAGGTGATTCATGTAATCACTCATTGCCTAGAGGCATGGGCAGCCTGGGGCAAACCATTACAACTAAAAACTGACAATGGTCCGGCGTATACATCTAAGCCATTTCAACAATTCTGTCAGAGAATGGGAGTTCATCACGTGACTGGGCTACCCTATAATCCACAAGCTCAAGGCATTGTGGAACGTGCTAACGGCACTTTAAAAGTCTACCTACAAAAACAAAGGGGAGGAATAGGCCCCGCCATGGGACCTAAGACATCTATCTCCCTATCCCTATTTACTCTAAATTTTTTAAATTTGGACTCAGAAGGACGGTCTGCTGCGGACAGACATGCTTCTCATACTGTTCCGAAAGAACAAGTCAAATGGAAAGATGTGATCAATAATCAATGGAAAGGCCCGGATCCAATATTAATAAGATCCAGGGGAGCTGTTTGTGTTTTTCCACAGGACCAAGAAAACCCAATCTGGGTACCTGCAAGGCTAACCAGAATTATCAAAAAAGAAGATGTGGAACCCAGAACTATGGATCCTGACATGGATACTCCTGAACCAACAGACACAAGCTGAAGAACTACGTTGGGGTATAATGTCAACACTCCCAAAACCCATGCCAGTGATGCATGATGCACAGGTATTCCCCCGGTTTTTTGCAACTAACGAATCCTTGGGCATGCCCTTTTTGCCCATGGACAAGAATTTAGCAGCTGTAAGTACTAATGAGACTTGGAGGGTGAATGGTAGCCTATGCTTTACAACCTCATCCAATAACACTCAGGATCAGCCATGCATTGAGCTAGGAAATTTCTCCTATGCACTTAAAGGAAAAAATGTTAGGAAAGATAAGATTATTATATCAAATGCCACTGTCCTTTACGGCTGGTGGCCTAGGCAAAAAACTGATGATGAGGAACGCTCCAATAGAAAAACACAACCACAATATGCCCCTTTTTGCACAGGCAGGATGGCAGATAGAGCAACTCTCCTCCCATGGACTGGATGCCAGAGTCGTAGGGCTCACAGTCTCCAAGGAAAATTTTTTACATTTTCACCATTAGAAGGCTATGGTAATTTCACCGAAATGGATCCATTTAGATATGATATCAATCCATTTGATACATGGCTGCTTTGCGGCTCAGGAGGAAGTTGCTCAGATATAACACCTATGTCAATGATTCTAGGAGGAGGTATAGTTCAGGCGGAGTTGTCAAGTAATATAATATCTGATGAAACAACAGGAAAGATCAGTAGTGATAAAAAAGAAGTTGGAGCCACCCCAGTTTGTGTGTGGCCGCCATTTATTTGGGTTGTTTGTAATTATAATAGCTGTTCATATGCCTTATGCTGGAACGCGAGCTCACATCAAACAGCCACTGTGGCTCGCATGCCTCGATTTGTCCCAATTCCTGTGAGAACCGCCAACACATTGACTTTATTCAGGCAGAAGCGGGATTTTGGTATAACTGCAGCTATAGTTAGCATTGTAGCAACCGCGGCAGTAACTGCCTCTCTCACTACTTCGGCACTGGCCTTGTCTGGTCAGGTAGAAACTGCCGCTACTTTAAGCAATCTCTCAGCCTCGGTCAGCCAAGCCATTGATGTCCAAACCTCTGTGAACACTCAGATTAGAGGTGGACTCATGATTGTGAACCAACGTATAGATTTGGTTCAGGAACAGCTTGATATATTGTGGCAGATGGCTCAACTGGGCTGCGAGGTAAAAATGCCCGGGTTATGTGTGACATCCATACAATATGAAAATCTTACCCGAGCGGCTAATCTGTCTAAAGAATTGTCTCAACAGCTACAGTACAATTGGTCTGCTGAATTTGATGCAACAATGAGAAGACTACGGATGGCCATTATACAGATCAACTCCACTCGACTTGACCTTTCCCTCACCCAGGGGCTCTCCACTTGGCTTTCTTCTGCTTTCTCCTATTTCAAGGAATGGGTGGGAGTTGGGATTTTTGGCATCCTATTTGCTGGGGGACTGTTTCTTTGTCTTTGGTTGCTCTGCAAATTCATTCAACAACAAAAAAGAGACAAAGTGGTGATCACACAGGCATTGCTTGCTGTGGAACAGGGGACATCTCCTCAAGCTTGGTTAAATATGCTCAAACAATGAGACACTGTCTTGAATACTGGTACTCCTGAGGGCTCAGGATCCCATTGCACCAGGATACCACAAGACAGACCTGTGTTACCTCCCAGGGCTCGTGTTCCCATTGCACGGGATAAAGGTACACAGGGTCCTCCTCCATGTAACCTCCTTGATCGCTCAAAGCTGTTGGATCAGCGGGCTAGATCGGTAAATACATGGTTGCAGTTTGACATATTAATTAAAGTAAAAGGGGGAGATGTTGGGAGCCGATATTATTCGCCATTAGAGGATGGCGCCGGCTCCCTGCTTCCTGGATTCCTCACGGGAACGTTGTTTGCTTTTGCGCATGCACTGGCTGTGTAAACCGCTCAAGTTACCCACATGCTAATTGGGATCGTAAAAACCACCGATTGAAGGCAGTATACTAATTAGGTTCTGCAAGAGCACCAATTGGCATGGAAAGACATTCCCCAGAGCTCTATATAGCCGGGGGGTTTCTAGACTCGGGGTCCCTTCTCCATCTGTTGTCTAAAAGAGCTGTTAATAAACTGTTGTCAGAAGAATTCTGTTTTGCCGCGTCTCCTTTATCGGCGAAGGTAGCGCGCGACACTGAGTGGCATTTAGGAAGGTATTATCCCTGCTTTAAATTTTGTATTTAAATTTCTTTTAATTTTTTTGAACGATTCTTTCCTATTCTCATCTTCCTTGGTCTTGTCACAGACTTCAAGTGTATGTGTATGGGGGTGGGAGGGTGCTCTACAAAATACGACCTTAAAATCCATTGAATGGTGAAATTTGATGAGACTCTGGGTTGGGGAAGGAAGGTATGTGTATGGCAGCACAACCATGCCCCCCAACTTTATAGGCACAGAGCCTTCTAGGACTCAGAATACACACCCTCATATCTCATTGATCATCAGTACCATTTCTAGTTCCCTTTATAAGAATCAAGTAACAGTGTTTCCCTCCATTCTGTGGGAGAAGATGGTCAGACACAAGACAGGGTAGTGGGCAGAAGTGTGAGAAGCCTGGGAACCTCAAGACCTCTACATCTGAGTGGGAGGACAGCCTTGTGAAGATAAGCCTTCCCCAAGGTTATGGTAGCTGGTGCCCTGATTAAACCAACTGTTTGGAAATCAGGTTGTCTGCAGAGCCAAAGAATTGTTTGGTGTGGACACCCACCTGTTGTGGGATATTTTATTCCTGTGTGCTGTTTTGGTTTGTAAAAGGGCTTTGATGCCTCCTAGCTGGGAAGCCGGATGCCTTGCAGCAGGTGCAGGCCTTGCTTCATACCTATTCACACCCTTGTGCTAGCCCTGCTGAAGTCTCCACTGATAGAAGTGTTTACAGTTGAAGGTGACCAATCAGGATCAAAGGTCTGCAGGTGGGTGAACAGAGAAGACACTGATCACCCCTAGCTGAGTATGCTAAGACACTATTGTGTTGTAATGAAGGCCTGGATGTGGAGAGGGGGCTAGGGAAAAAGATTAAAAGGGCTAAGAAGAAGCAGGCAGGAAGGAGAGGAATGAAGGTGATGGAATGAAGTCTCTGCCTAGCATCCCAGATATTTAATTCCCTGAGATTTGACATGGCTTGTGATTAATAAAGAGCATTGGAAAATTCAATGATGGGTTCTTATCAAGTGATTGAACATTAATTTAACACCCACCCTTGAGTTCATACGTCTTGTGAGTAGAAAGTTTTCAGTTGGTTCATCTCCATGTTAAGAATTCCTTATGCCAGGCCTGTGGTGGTGCACACCTTTAATCCCAGCACTCGGGAAGCAGAGGCAAGTGATTGTCTGTGAGTTCAAGGCTAGCCTGGTCTACAAAGTGAGTTCCAGGACAGCCAGGGTTACAACAGAGAAACCCTGTCTCAAAAAAAAAAAAAAAAAAAAAAAAGAATTCCTCACGCCTCTTCCCTGGGGGGTGCTGTACCCACACTAGGGCATGTTTTAACATCAGACCACCTCTTTTTCTCCAAATCTTCATGCCTAAGTGTATTCTAAGATATCTTTAGTAAAACCCCCAATTCTGCTTCAAAGAAAAAAATTCCTAATTCCTCTTTTAGTGTACTTTATATGTAATCCAAACTGTATTAACATCTACACTAAGATCAGAAGTGAAACAAGATTAGGCTCACAGAGGTCTGGGAAGAATTAAATTAAGCCCTAAATCAAATTGTTCAAAGTTTGTTAAAAAGCAGATGTTGCTTCTGGTCAACCAAGCCTGCTAAGGTTTAGGAACAAAACAATTTAAGTTTTGTGACTAATGCGGATGGCATGAACACCTCCACCCCATCGCAGAGTCTGACTCTTCCTTTGCTAGCTGTTATTTTTGGTTCTCATTCTATCTGGAAGCAGGGCAGGAAACCACTGTGGTTGATAGGTGTCCCCCAAAAGCTATGTGTGGAAGATTGGTCCCCAACTACAGTACCATTGTGAGGGGTGAAGACTTTGAGAGATAGAACCTAGTGAAAGAAGTCAGGTCACTGGGGATGTGCCCATCACCCCTCCCTCCATTCCTTTCCAGCCACCATGAGGTAGGCAGCTAAGTCTATCACAGATTCCCCACCATGATGCTCTGCCTTGCCACAAGTTCAAAAGCAACATGGCCAAATGTATCTATGGACCAGTATCAGGGGCTGGAGAGATGATTCCGAGGTTAAGAGCACTTGCAGCTCTTGCAGAGGATTCAGTTCAGTTCCCAACACCCACATGGTAGTTCACAACCATCTATAACTCCAGTACCAGAGGTTCTGATGCCCTCTTCTGGCCTCTGTGAACATTTTATGCACGTATTTCACTGACATACATGCAGGTAAAAACACCCATACATGTAAAATGCCCAGGCACAGAAAATAAAATAAGAGAATCTTAAAATCTCTAAAATCAAATATACCTTCCTTTTCTTTAAGATTGATATGTCAGGTGTTAGTGAGGGAACGCAGCTTGCATTTCAAGGGTATGTCACCCTCATTAGAAAACGATGCTGTCAGCAAGGCGGTGGTGGGGCTTGCCTTTAATCCCAGCACTTGGGGAGGCAGAGGCAGGTGGATTTCTGTGAGTTCAAGGCCAGTCTGGTCTACAGAATGAGTTCCAGGACAGCCAGAGTTACAGCAGAGAACTCTGTCTAGGAGGGGAAAAGAGAAAGTGATGCTGTCAGACAAGGTGGCTCATGGTCTTTACCGACAAGCTCTTCCCTGGGGGCAGGTGTGTCTATAGGCCTTACACACACGTCAGTCTACTCCATGTACATGCTCCAAGTAAGAAAGCTGAGACAAGGAAAGGAGACACACAGAGTCACACTTACTGTCCCCATAGTCCAAGGCTGAAGGCATAGGGCTTTTTGGAAATCGAATGGAAACAAGAAAAGCCTTTCTGGGGACAGGAGGAACAGAGGGTAGAGAAAAGCCCAGACATACAAACTGGCTTACACTTTCTGAAGTGTACGTCCTGCCTTCTCCATTCCTGGCTCTGGGATTAGACTTGTACCCACCAGGTAGCAATGGTACATAGGGACTGGAGGTTCTTAGAAATAAGGTGAGTATTCCTAGGTGTGACATTAGCATGTAAGGAATCGGAAGCCGGGAAAGAAATTGTACTGAGGCAGAATGCTCGTCAGCCAGACCTGGATAAAGGAACTTCAAGGTCTAAAGAAACAGGACCATCAGAGGAGGGATTGGACAAAAACAGAAAGCAACAAAGACAGCTTCAGAGGGAGGATGCCTATACTGCGGGTCTAGGCCAACGGGTCTGTGCTACCCAACCATCCCCTTCTACTCGCCCTCAGTCTCTGGCTCAGAGACGGCATCACTGCCACAGGATCAGCCACATAGTGCAAATCTAATGAATGTTTTCTTGCACTTTACTGTCCATAGACAAGTTCAATGACAGAAATAGAAATACCCCATTTAAAAAAATTTTTCATATCTGGATCCATCTGGATAGATAAAGGTGCCTTGGCCCTGCTTTTTATTTTTAACATATTCTCCGATGTATGGGGCACCGTTCTTAAATTTGTAGACCCCTGAAACACACCGATTATACAGTTGGCATGGGTCCCCAGCCCCACACACACTAAGACCATATTTAATAGAGAGGATCAGCTTCCTACTTCCCCAGTTCTGACCTGACTGTTTCTTTTCTGGAACTCATAGTATCCTTTGTAGGTGTCGCCATTGGGCAAGTGCACTTTCCCATGTCCATGCCACTCTCCCACTTCATTCCATTCCCCCTCATATTCCTGGACCAAAAATAAAAAATAAAGCAGGATAACCGTGGCTGATACTCATTAATGGCAAGCATAAGCCAAGCGTTTTCCAACTGTCATACCACTGGGCGCTGGGCAACCTTGGCACTGTAGTCACCAGTCACATTGCACAGAGGAGGTCAGTAACCAATTAGGGTGGAGCTCCAATCCAAGGCCTCACAGTTAGTGCAAGTATCCATGGTGGGATACTTTCCTCGCTCCGTCCAACATCTGAGCCTGTGATTAATCATGTTAATCCCGACATTGTAAACCAATGTATGGAAAGTACATTTCCATACCAATGTATGGAAAATGTGAAGTGCACTGTGTCCTCACAGGAATATACTTAAAGAGCACATGCAGGTGCTCGGGTCCCCAGCCTGCACAGACACCTCCCTGTTCAGTTTCTCCAGTAAGTCACCACTTAAAGAGCAAATGGCCATCATGAACAGCTCTTCCTTCACCGGCTTCCTGTAGTCTGCAAAGGTCTGTGTCCTGCCAGGGGTTCCCCTGGAAGGCAGAGGGGAAGGAGACCCCACCAATTGTATTTGCCAAACTCCCTATCAAAGGACTCAACAGTTCTAACACTTTTGACCCTGGGGCTGGAGAGATATGAGCAGAAGCAGACCATAAATTAGTGGCACACCCCCTCTCTGTGTTTAAGTGCATGTGCATACATGTGTGTGAGTGTGGTGCACGCGTGCACGCGTGCGTGTGTTATATATGCAGGGTGATTCATATTCACACCCATCTGTAGGGGCCAGAGATTGGCATTCAGTGTCTTCCTCAGTCCTCTCCACCATTTTACTATTTATTTTATTTTATTTTATTTATTATTTTATTTTATTAATTTTGATGGGATCTTTCACTGAAGCTGGAGCCCACCCATTCAGCTAGGCCAGCCAGCAAGTGAGTAAGTTCTGGGTGTCCCCCTGTGGCCCAGCTTTTTGCTAATATGGGATCTGAACAGAAGTCCTCATGCTGCCCAGCAAAGCACTTTACTGGCTGGATCATCTGCTTGGATACTCTTAGAAGGTTTACCCTGAAAAACCAGTGAAAAAGGAGGCAGCTAAGCAGGATGCACTTCGCAGTTTCAGGTGAAATATCAGCCTCCAGCTAATTGCATGGAGACTGTAAAGCCTAGATTTTGCACCCAAGGCCCTCCTGCTTTTATGCACTAGCTCCTTGGTCTTAGGAGTGCTCCCAAAACCAGCCATTTCACACTGACTTGGCTGCTGCAGTGCAGAGATCAAGCAGATGCTGAGAGGTGATGCCCAAGGCCATCAAAGAAGTCTGAGCAGGTGCCAACATTGCATTTCAGAAGAGGGACCGAGTTCTTCAGATACTTCTCAAACTCTCTTTTGCTCACACACAGAAGGCCTGTTCCCACTTTGTCAACCAGGGAGTGGTCACCCTCTGGTTTAAGGAGGAACAGTCTACCCACAAGGCGCTTAAGTAGGAGCATATCACTGGCTGAGTCCCTGGCCTCTCCTCTGCTGTCTACACTAGGAAAGTGATTCCAGGGAGTTGGCACAGTTCAGAGGAGACTGATTCCAAACCTACGAGGTAAAACCTTAAGAGCCCGTGGCATCTCAGTACTGTGTAGGAGTCGCCAGAGAGCAACCTTCTCCAATCCCTTTACTCAAGCCTTCTGCCTAGAGATCTTCGCCTTTAATGGGAGGCAGGATGGAAGCAGGAAGGGGAGTGGAAACAAGACGTCATGGCGTTTCACCTTTCAGAGCGACTTCCTGGACGCAGAGCCACTGGTGTGGCCAGCATGGTCCTATCCCCGGCCTCTCAGCTCTCTGGTCCCCATACCTCCCACTCTGGAGCTGCAACGCACCACAGAAGTCCCTCCCTGGCCAGGAGCTCTCACCCCAAGATCATTCTCTCCCTCCTCCTCTAACTAACTCCTCATGATCTGGTCTCAGCCAGGATCTCAGCAGCAGCATCTGTACCAAGCAGGTACCAGCTGCCGCTACCTGCGTCCTGCGTTGCCATGGAGATGCTGCCCGTTGGCTCTCAGCCTGGAAGGGTGGCCCCAAGAGGGGGAACTGACCAAAGGCGTGGGAGAAACCAAGGGCTGAGATAGTGTCCTAGCAACTGGAAGGGCATCTCTGCCAATCGCCGATCGGGAGGAAGGAAAGGCGGGGCCTTGGCAGACTTGGTACCCATGCAGACCTAGCTGCCTAACTTGCAAAGTGTCGCTAGCCTCTAAAATGTCCTTCGTGATATGGTTTATGGGCGTCACGAGGAGCCACCTAAAAAGCAGACCCTCAGAAGGATGAGAGGTGCGTCTCAACCCTGGGCCTTGCCTCTCGATCCCTGGAGACCCCCAGGGATGCTGCGGGATCCTTCCAGTTCTTCTACACTAAGCTGATTGTAGTCTCCAGAGGCGTGTACACTCGAGTCTTTTCAGTTTTCTGTCAACACGTACACCCTGAAGTGATGAACTCTGGGCTCTTAAAGAGCTACTCCTGCACACTGACCTGGATCAGGGTTCAGCACCACAGCCGACACTTACTCAGGTGACTCTCACTCGCAGGTGATCCACATTCATTCTTCTCTTTCCTCTGGAGCCAGCAGCTTCCTCTCAAATGCTCGACCTGTCATGCCACACATATGTGGGGATCAGGTCCCTCGCCCAGGCCTAAGAAACTTTAGTCAGGCTTCTAAGGACACCAAAATTGTATAGGCCCAAGCCAGGGGCAGTGTGACCCAGAACAGTTCCAGAGTTTCCCAGAGTTAAAGCAAAAACAATTTCTGTAAGAAAAACATTTTCTAAGACAAACAAGGCAGCTAGACAGCCTTGGGCTAGAGAATGTGCCCCCCTTCCTGCAGATGGTCCATGATCTTGGTCCCACAGCCTTGGGCTGAGGAGTTCCCTCCTCCCAGTTGCCCACGACCTTGCTATATGCTAACACCAACCAGTTTAGAGGTTAACTGGCCCCTACCTATCAAAATGGGAAAACAATTTAGAGACCAATCAACTTGCACCAACATGGTCTGTGCTTAGCAACTATGCAGCCCCCTAGCAACTGTTTCAACTGTAAATAATAAAAAGGCTTGCTTTCTGCCCCTCGGGGCCGTTTCTATCCTGCGTGTTAGAGCGGTCCCAGTATGCTGGAATAAAATGCTCTTGCTATTTGCATCGATTTTCCAACTGTGAGTCTTTGTGGGGGTGCGACGTTCTAGTTTGGGCCCCTGGGGTCCAACACATACAGGCCTACTCAGTCACACTGGCTCTCCCTTAAAGATAGAACCCCCCTCCCCCTCTCAACCTCCTCCTCCTCCAGTGCCACATTCCCCCCTGCAAGGCCCCTGTGGGCTCCCCTTCCCACTCCTATGCCTATGTCACCTCAGGTTCAGACCTTCTTCCTCCCCCACTAAGTTGGACTTTCTGCCCCAGTATCTGGCCTCCTAACATCCTCACAGCTTCCTCTGTTCAGAAACCCAAATGTACACAGGCTCCCCCATGTCCCCAAGCTCCCCATGGCTACCCTGCAAATCAAACCACCAAGTCCTCCGGTCCTGGCTTCTTCTGGCTTCTGCCTCAGCCAGCCCAACCAGCTTCCTGGAATACCTTCGTCCCCACCTTTGAAAGCATACCAGCACACTTTTCTCCAAAGATTGGCTAAGGACCCACTCCCCAAACAGTTTCAGATACAGGATAAAGATATCCCAGAAGGAGGAGAGGGGAACGGAGCCTGGAGCCTGGAGAAAGGATCTTAACTCTATCCACCCATCCATTGCAATGGGGTATGTGTGATAATTATGTAAAACTTAACTTGAGAGCAGTTCTGAGATTTACTTGACAAAAATTCTAATTTGCAGTGTGCTGATTGACACACATACACATTGGGTGCCGATTTCCACAGCTGCACACCCACAGTAATCACCTGTGTGTGTGTGACACTTAGAATCTGCTCCTCACACTTCCAAGGAAGCTGTTCTTGGCTACAGTCAGTGTAATGGCTAATTTTTATTGACAAACTGTCACACTTGGGAAGAAGGAATCTCAATTGAGAAATTGTGTCTCGGTATGTGGATATGTCTGTGGGGTATTTTCTTACTTGCTAATTTATAGAGGATGCTACTGTGGGCGGTACCATCTCCAGGCAGGTGGGCCTGGGCTGTGTAAGAAGGTAGCTAGGCAAGCGGCAGGGAGTCAACCAACAAGTGGTGCTTCTGCTTGGTCTCAGCTGTGGTCCCTGCTCTGGCTCCCTCAGTGATGGATTATTAGGGTCTACAACTGTAAGCCAAATAAGCCAGCCCTGTCCCTAAATTGCTTTGGGCATTGGTATTTTCCATCAGCAGTAGAAAAGCAAAGTACAACAGTCAGCTTGCTGTACGGTGGGTTTTATACCTGAGTCTGTATAGCCTGTGGCCAGTATCCCTAAGTCTCACTTGTTACATCCCACGGTGCTGAGATTTGAACACCTCCTGCAGGATGCCATTGTCCATATATACTGGTGACTTATCTGCCACTGTGACAAAATACCAGAGGCCACAGCTTGTCTCATGGTTTCAGAGGCTTCAATTCATGGGTGACTGGCTCTGCCACTCTGAGACTTCTGTCAGCATTACAGTAACCCTGGTCATGAGGTCTGGCTCTGGGTCTGAACACTTATTTATATTAAGAGCAAAAAGGCATAGTGCATATACAGAGAAATGGGGGAAATAAATTGGTAAGGGAGCATATTTGATTTTCTTGGTTGGTCATAGTTTAAAAGGATAAAAGTGAGAAATGTTGCTTGCTATTCATCAAGTCATGGCCATTTTGGTTGTTCCAAGAGTTATGGTTTGGCTTCCTGGATTTTGGGAGAGAGAGAGCAGGTGGCTTCCTCTAAGCCTAGCTTGGAGAGAACAGCTGATTCGTTGATACAGACATCAATTTTGATTGATTTTGAGACAGAGTGGCCAAGCTGACCAAAAGCGTGCTCTGACGTTACCCTTGAACTCCTTTCTGCTTTTCTCCTCCAGGCTCTGTGATTACTATCCTGTACCACCAAGCCTATTTCAGTATTCTGTTTGGATACACAGTCTGGCCACTGGACACTGAATCCAGCCTCTTAAGTGGTTTTGCAAATTATAATTGTATTAACTCATAATATTTTATGGCGCTTGTTGTTGCTTTTGAACTGTAACACTTTTAAAAAGTAATGTGCAATCATCTTATCCTATGAATCTAAGTTAATCCAAGAGTTTTGTCTAAGTGGGAAGAAAGTCAATTGTAAAGTAAGCATCGTTTGTTGGAAACATTAATTACTGAAATCCACTTTAGAATTCTGGGTTCGATTGCCGGTTTCACTTTGAAGTGACCTTAAGAAACACTCCTGCCCTCCAGCCTCAGTTTCCCACTGTGTAAACTAGAGATAATAAGCATTTAGAAAGTAAGAGATGGTTCTTGGTTAATGTGTTATTTGTTGTAACAGCTGGGTAATGAAAGCAGTAAAGATATACAAAGATTCTCACAGCAGCCACAGGCCCCTCCCATCCCAGGGTAACTCATTTGCTTTGCTTGCAGGACAGTGGATCAGTGGCTGAGTGAGCACAGCTTTGACAGCCAATATGATCACCTGTGTGGAGAATCACCCGTAGGCTTTTTCCAGAGCACACAGCGCAGACCCCTCCATCAGACATGGTCTCCTCCTGAACTCAGCCAAACCCTCAGGCCCCAACACTGAATGAATAAACAAGCCACAAGCAATTAACATACAAAGCACTAAAAGTATACTGTTTCTTAGTTCCAAAGATTTAAAAAAAGATCATAACACCACCTGTTATCAGCTTCCCCAGTGAGGAAAAGACTGAGTGTGTGGACACCAGTTGATTGTCACTGTGTCTATGTCTGTTTGCAGTTTCCACATTGGTTCTAATTGAGTGTGTCTTGTTTCTACAGCAGAAAGTATTTTAACTGTTAGAAATCTGGAATGGCAATATAAGCAAATACATGAAAATAAATGTTAGCCTTTTGGCCCATAAAAGTAAGTGTCAGAAATTCTGCTTTCGTATCTGGGCTAACGAGGACAGGATCGAATATGTGCTGAGTTATGGGGCTGGGCTGGCACCATGCTAAGCACTCTATCTCACGCATTATCTTACAACCCTGGCTGCTGCTTCACCATTGTACAGATAAGTACAAAGTCACAGAGAGCTGAGGTCACTGTCGAAGACTAAGCAGCCTCTGGGTTTAGAATGAGCTATCTGATCCAAGAGTGACTTCCACTAAACCCTGATCTCTGATTTAAAGACTGCTATGTTTGTTTCGAGTAGCCTTCATCTGTCTCCCAAGCAGGAACCTACTAGCTCTGAGAGTCTTCCACTGACTTAAGCAAACCACGAGGTTAAGGGGCTTAAGCAATGGCTGCTCCATCCAGGCATGACCAGCGGTGGAACAAAGCCCTAAATGGCTTTTTTTTTACCTGTTTTATTTTATCTGTAGAAATGAGCCATCTTCCCAAAGATCTCTGGCAACTTAACAGAAGTTTCACTCAGACTGCATGTGTAGCAATTATCCACATAATTAACAGAAATGACAGGAACAAAGGGGCAGACACCCTGGCACTCCAGGGAAGAGCTCCTTCTCATCACGCTACTGGAGAGAATTTCCAACATGCACCGGTAGGGGGCACCCACCGCGCAGGGGGAACGGCTTCTGATCAAGCCGCGGTGCCATCATTCCCAGCCAGAAGTACAGCAGGTGCACCCCCTCCTTACTTCCCCCCAGGGATATGGCCAGATAGCCAGCCAGGTGATGAGAGAGGAGGGAGAGCCCTCTCGCTCCACCTGCTCCGCTTCCCCAATTGAAACCTTCTTGTCTCTTTACCTGCCTCCCTTGCCACTGGAAAAGGAAGAGGAAAAGGCAGAGAAACGTCCCCACTGACCAAACTCTGGGTGGGTGGGTGGGTGGATGGATGGGAGACATCATCTTTCTGGATGAGATTGCCAAGGAACCGGGCCATGATGCCACCTACCTCTGTATCCCCACAGCCTTTCAAGTCCACCTCCCAACAGGAGACTCTGTCAGCCTATCAGTTGCCATGGTGACTGGATAAGGCCCTGAATGTGCCCCTTCGGTGCTCTCAGACAGAGAAGAGGTCTTAAGAATCTAGGAAGTCAGGAAAATGCAACAGCTAGACAGAAAAATGGATTTGTAGAAAAATCAATTTAGCTCTGCCTGAGGTTTAGAAGTACATAGTTGTTTCTGGTGGTCATTGATTATTGTGGTCTTATAAATTTAGCAATGAACATAGCTACACCTTATTGGCTATAAGCATATATCAACAGAAAATTCTATTGTGAAAAATAGTTATTATAGCATCACACTTTTGGCCTGTAGCAGCAATTCAGTCCAGGTCTCATGGAAGTCTGGTTTGGAAATGGTTAAATGAGAGTAATGTCACTCATCCCAGGGCTGCCATGATCCAGTGGGGGAAAATGGAGTTCCTCAGAGTAAAGCGTCTCCTGGGACGTTTGGAGTCAAGGTTTGAGTTTTCCTATGTTGGAGACACACACTCAGATCCCAAATCCAGTGCCTCCTCGACTCGGCCACTACACGCTGGAATCATAAGCAATGTTCAAAAGGATGAGTTTGAGTGAAAAGACTGCATTTGTCACGGGGTTATACAAGTCTGGTTTTTCTTTTCTTTTGAGAGAGGGTTTCAGTTAAAGGGTTAAAAGGGAAGCCGTTGAAGCAATGAACAAAGTGAGAAGGAGGGGTTACCCAGATAAGCCCAGGGCCCAACCCTTCCCATGGCCACAGTGAGTGTGGGTGGGGAGGGTGAGGAGGGAGGGTGACATGGATACTGGCTTCACCAGCCTCCACCCATTGTCGAGTAGGGTAGCTTCAGCAGGTGGAACACAGGGCTTCCCCTGGAATCACCTTTTCCCAGACTCCACTTCAGCTGGAAGATGGGAAGTCCTAGTGAGATTTGGGTTTGAGAAGAAAGAAAGTGCTCGCTGTACTTTCCCACCAAGGCATTAGTATCTTGTGTCCAGTGAAAGGGCTTTCTCTCCACAAATCATCACATACAGGCCTGTAGGGAACTTTCAAAGCATGACCGCTTGATTTGAGCCACATGGTTTACCAAAACTTAGTTGAAGGGTATTGATCCTTTTGGGAGTATTTTGTTTAAAAAAAATTATCCAATTTGCTTGTCACATTTATCTGCACCAGCTGGGTGGCAGGAATGACTCTGTAGGGCTCAGTTTCCTGTTTCAGCATGTCTGGCCTCATTCTAACTATAAACTTAGAATGCAGAGAAATATACAGGAGGCAGATATAGCAACAGACTAGCCCTGAGGTGGAGCTGAACTGCAGAGAATGCCACTGAGAGCTCTGCAAACCCCCAAATTTGATTCCAGACCTTATACAAGCCCTGCTTCAGTTAGGATCCACTTGCTCTCCCCCCCCCCGCCCCCACCACATACCCTACAGCTAAGAGAAAAATAATAAATATATTCTACTGGAAGACATTGCCAAGGGGTCTTATAAACAAGAGCATTTGCCCAACCTTCTTCTACAATCTGCCTAACAAAGCCATTCTTACACATTCATGGTCGAGCACCAACCAGTTCAAGACACTTGCAAAGCTCTTCTCTCTAAATTACATCCCTAATTCAACTATTACTGCCCGGAGTGCCATCACTAAAAAGCTACTGACTAGGGAAAACACAAAATTCTTTCTTTCTGACTTTTCGTTAATGTTTCCTTTTAATCAGATTTTAAAATGATTCCTAGGGCTGGAGTGTAGTTCCATAGTAGAGCATGCACCTACCGTGTGCAAGGCTTTGGGTTTTATCATCAGTAGTAGGGCGAGGATGGGGGGACCAATCACGGTGGGGTACAACTGAAGTCCCAGCTCTTAGGAGACTGAGGCAAAAGGAGCTTGGATCACAAATCAGTCTTACACCGTGGTGGGGACACCAATCCTTTATACCTCTCAAACATAAAACCTGCCATCCTTTTGGCTGAAATTATAGATTTCCATTTCAAAAATACAGAAACTTTTATTTAGAAGTTTTACATACACGTCCCAACTCAATACTTTGGAGCATTTCTTATAAACTTTTATAAAGATGAATATAAAATATATATTATGCCAGGCAGTGGTGGCGCACACCTTTAGTTCTAACTCTAGGGAGGCAGAGGCAGGTGGATCTCTGTGAGTTCAAGGCCAGCCTGATCTACAGAGTGAGTTCCAGGACAGCCAGAGTTACAACAGAGAAACCTTGCCTCGAAGGGGGAAAAACAAACAAACTATATATATATTAACTTACTCTTTCTAAGATTCTAAGATTAACATTTTCAGCAACATAGGCCACCCTGGTTGATCCCACTGTCTGTACAAAGATTACCATTTTGGTTTTTTTGTAAGAAAAAACAGATGACTGTCAACCTGTGAGTCTTAGGCTCTCTGATCTAGGGCGCCCTACTGCGCCTCCTAGGGGCCTGGAGGTAGACTGGAAACACTAGGACTTGGGAAATTCATACTGAACCCCCAAATACAACGACGCATGTAACAACCATGGATTCAGGAAAGACAAATCCCAGCACCTTGTTGTGAATAGTCAGCTTCTTGGGATCTGAAAAACTACCTGGAAGCTTTGGCATGAGGCTCTTCAGCTGTGCAAATAGCTCCACGGCTGTTTCCACCTCCTTAGGAGTCTGTACTCTTTGATGTGGTGAAGGACTGTCTAAAAGATTGTCAATCAAGTTAGGGAGCTCAGACTTTGCTTTAGGAGAGCAGTTTGAGACCGCCAAAAAGATTGAACACAGGCAGAAGAGCAAGGGGCTCTTGTACAAACTTGCTGATAGAAGCTCTGAGGAGAAAGAGTGACTTGAGGAGATGACTTGAGAAGATATAGGAGTCCCTCTGAGTTGCTATGGTGCTCACAAGGAATGAAGGAAGAGCCAGAGAGGAGGAGAGCAACAGCTAGCCAAAAGAAGAGGGTAGACCAGACACAGTTCCTGGGCCACTTCCCACCTGATGTGTGGGACAGCAGGATGCTGTTGACTCAAACAGCTAGTGAACTTGGCTTCGTTGGTACAGAGCACGTCTCAAGAGCATGCAGACTATGGCTTGGCCTTGCCCTGCTTAGCAAACTGCGGGGTCCCAAGGGTAACGCTTGTAGACCTTCTGCATGCCAGCCTAAAGAGGGCTTTGCAAGGTGCGGGGGTGAGGGGTGGCAGGTGACTCTGTCCATATACTGGATTCAGGTTGGTTTTGGCTTGAGCACGGTTTTACGCAGCTGCCTGGCTAATCCTGGGTAGTTAGTTGTTTTCCTGCCTGGTTTTGCCGTTCCAGGCAGGTGCTATTCTGAGAGTAAGGGGCTGAGCAACAAGGCTGGTCCGGGACTCCAGGCCAGGCTGTCAGCTGGAGGTATGAGGTAGGTGCTCTTAGGAAACAATCAAGCCTTTCCCGGACTTTCCTGGGTCAATTCTTGGCAGGAGGTGAGGGGTTTGAAAGATAATTATCTGTACGTGAAGAGGAAGCTGTGTGCAGGGGCACCTTCCCGTGACCCGGATGCTGGCCTTCTGGGCTTAGCTAACGTTGCAAGCCGTTTATCACCCTGGCACCAGAGAGGTACCAGCACTGTGCCTGCTCCACTTGCAGCGCCCCAGTGTTCTTGATTCTGACACTTGACAAAACATGATAGGCCGAGAGAGGCCATTTTCAGTCCAGGGCTCTGAGGGAGCAAATCTCCCCCAAACCCCACCTCACCTCCACCCCAGCCCCACCGCCACCGAATGTGCGCCTGCCTTGGGGACAAAAGCCTAATGATGCCGAGGGCCCCCTGGATCCAGCTCTTGACTGCTGGGCACCATGCCAGGAACAGCCCAGCGCCCTGTGAGGCCTGGGAGGGCATGACAGGCAGGTGTGAGGACCCAGGGGCAATTAGACGATGCCCAAACCGAGCATCCCGGGGTTGTCCGAGCCCCCGGACGCACGGAGGGTCCCGGGTCTGGGGACGCGCGGCAGAGGGCGGAGCTGCCTCGGGCCGGTGCCTGCGGGGCGGGGAAAGATAAAGGGCCGCAGCTCCAGACCCACGGCCCTCCCCGGCTGTGCACACCTGCCGCGGGCCGTGCCCGGCACCGCCACCCGGGCTCCGGCCTCTCCTCCGGTTGGCTCCCTCTGCCGTGGCTGGAGAACTCGGGGACCAGCCAAGCGCCTTTCCTAGAGAGAAGTCTTTGAAGTAAGGGATCCTAGAGTGGCCTTGGGCGACGGTGCGGGACTACGACGAGTTCCCGGGGAAGTGGAAGCAGAAGGCTCCCTGAGGCCCCAAGCTGCCTGGTCCCCCTCCCAATCCCGGGGCGTGGTGATAGCTATAGGGAGCCGGCTGCCGAAGACCCTGACTTTGTCTGCAGCCGCGAGTTAGGGACGTGGGCGTGCCGGTAGCCTTTGCCACCCTGCCCGCCCAGTGGCTGTGCGACCCGGGAGGAGCCGTCTCTCAAAGCCCTTGGAAAGCTCTCAGCCAGCAACCTGGGATCTCCCGGTTGTTTGTTTGCTCCAACATAGTGACAGCCAGCTTCCAGCGGTAATAAAGGGTTTAAATCACCTGGAGGCACCAATCTCCCAGCACTCGTGGTCCACCTTGGGAATCTTGCTGACTTACTGGTAAAGATTTGCATCTGAATCGAAGTCCCTTCCCCACCCCTAGGTTTGAACTCCTAAACTGCCTTTTCCTGGTCTTCAGAGATACACCTGGCTATTCACTGCCTGCCTTGCGCGCCCTGGATCTTTAGTTGCTTGAAGTTGGGCAAGTTGGTAAATAGATTCGGCTTTGCACGTCAATTTCTTAGTTTTGAGGACAACAGGAAATTCCCTCTCTGGGGGATCCCGTTTGTACCCTGTGAGTACAGGTCCGGTTCCGTGGCAACACTTGGGGTGGGTCGTTTGTTGTGAGTGAGCTAAGAGTGCTGGTGAGCAGTATTCTGACTCTGGCTTGTACTTAAAGCCAGGACAGGTGAAAAATGTCCATTTCTGTTTATCTCCCATGGGAAATGGCGCCTTTAAACGCTTAGAAAGTGCCTGATTGGAGAAGCTGTAGTTCGTTTTGGTTTAAAACAAAACTTCATGAAGGTCTTGGAGTGAAATGTTTCCCAGGTTTGTCCTTAAAATGTGCCCTAATTTTAACATGTCTTGAGCTGCTATGATTTTGTCTGTGTACTAAAGCCTGGAAAAACGCCTTGGGACATTACTCTTGCTAACTTCCAGCCACTTCCGAGTCTCCTTGAAGGACTGTTCTGAGTGGCTCAGAGTGGGGAGTGGGGGGGTGGGGCGCTGGGAGGACAGGTCCGTGGGTGTGTCTGTCCCTCAGCTCTGTAACCATGCTTTCTTGGAAGTATGCTTGCTCCTGAGCCTGGTAGGGGTGCTATATCACAATTCAGTAGCTTCTAATTATTCTCCTCTATTTTTATGTGTTTAGGCTGTGTGCCAGAGCCAGTCAGCCCAGCCAGTCAGCCCAGCCACTCGCTCCCCTCTGGTGCAGGGATGTGAGGGAGGAAGGCACCCCCAGGCAAATGAAAGTCCTGGAATTTGTCTGGTGGATGTGAAGCCTACCTGGCAAGGCTAGCCTCATCTCTCCTTTTAGAATGAAAGCTATTTCTTGGGCTCCAGAAGAGTGTATCAGTAGCCTTCATGACCTGGGATTTTGAGGGAACAGGGGATGCTGTCCAAGCCAGCAAAGAAGGGGCTTTTTTAAGCTGAGTTCTCAACACCCCAAATGTGGAATTGACATCTGTCCATCCTAAGGTTCACTTCCTGTGAGAATGGTTAGCACCCCCCATCGTCATCTCAGGGGTATTGCTGGCATTGTTGTGGAGCCCTGCTGTTGGGTCAGGTTTTGCCTAGATGGATATCAGATGGATTTCGCTGATGGCAGGAAGTGTATATTCAGTATTTTTTGGTAGAAGAAAAAAATTGGACCCTGACCATCCATTTCTAAGCCCTGTACAATGGAGATCAAACTCTTTAACCCAAAGCCATCATCCCAAAATTACTTCACATGTGCACCCGAATCATACGTAGGACCAAGCCCAATGGACTCACTTTGAGGAAACCTTTTTTTCAAAGGTATCCTTTAAACACGGGGGTTTGAGCCAAAGTCTTGCGGTTTTTGGTTTAACCTGAAGGCAGGATCTTGCTACGTGGTAGCTCTGGCTGGCCTGGTACGTTTAAGTAACCCTGCCTGACCTCCTGATTCAGCCTCCTGAGTGCTGGGATTGTGGGCATAAGCTATCGGGCTGACTCCAACCAATATGGGACAAGGCATGCCCCAGCAACCCTGCCATCCCTGAAGCTCACCTGCAGAATCACCCACAGTGGTACTATCTACTGTATACCAGGCCCTGTGCCCAGGCCTTTCTGGGATCCTGTCTTTGTGTAACAACGCCAATACCCAGAAGCCATCGGCCTCATTTTTTAGCTGAAGAAGTTAAGGAAACAGACAGGTTTGTGGCCTGGGCTTACTCACTGCAGGTCGGCGTAGGGTCAGGGGTCAGGAATAAGTGAGGCTTACTATGGCCTTGTGGGGCCCTGTAGAAGGTGGAGCTCTCCTGGCTGGGGTGGAAAGGGCTTCCACACCTCCATGAGGGTTCTGGGGCTGGTCGCTGGTTGTGTGTATGTGAACTAAAGGCTTGGAACCCAGAGCCTCTACCCTACTGCTCCACTACAGAGCTAATCCCTACCCTACCCCAACTCACCCCACCCCACCCCCAGCCAAGAATATGTTTGTTGAAAACTCAGAGGCAGGGAGAAAATAGGTGGGGAAGGAGATTCCACTTTGGAAAAATACAGTGCCTTAGGAATACAGTCCTGATGTTGGCGTGGGTCTCAGGTAGGCCTTATCATTCCATCCCTTCCATTGCCTTTCCTCAGCCCAGATTTCAGAAGCTTATTTGATGTGTCAGACTCAATTCCAGAACCATAAGTCATGTAACTGACTTAAGCGGCTGTGTGAGCCCTTCTGCCATTTTGCCCAGGCCCATAGTCCTCTCTGGCAGAGACTCAAAGCAAGCATAGTGGGTAGTAATGAAGCGAACAAGCCCAGTGCCCACCCGCACTCCATGCTCTGATAATCATACACATGACTGCACAGCCCACAGAAGCTTTGGGGAAGGCTGGCAAGACTTATCTCAGGAAGCCCTAAAGGCAGAGATGAGTGACCACTTCCCTTCAAGAATCATTAGAGCATCATGTGAACTCCGGTTGAGCAGACCTTCCTAGGGCATCTGTGGTGGGACCTTCCTCTGGAATCAGAGGTGTGGCTCTGGTCAGGCTGGGTGGTTCTGGGCTGTTAGAGCTGTAGAAATGACCTTATCCTGTTTCTGAAGCATCTGATTGCGGGGACTGGAGCTCCAGGGCAATGGAAATGGCTCGACGCCCAAGCTCTGGTGGTGATCTGTCCTCTGGAGTGGGGATGTATGTGTATGTTGAGAATGACCGTGATATGGAGCATGGGTGTCAGGCTTTCCCGTAACTGTTGAGTGGCGGCTGCTGTGACCTGGAGCCCATGCCAGGAGGCCTGTGTTTGGGTGGTGACTTCATAGACAGATTCCTGCGTGCGTGCGTGCATGCATGCGTCTGGTGACTTTCGGAATAACCACCGTCTCACAGAGAGAGTCGACCACTGTTACTCTCCCATTGCTTCGATAGAGCACCATGGCCAAGGCAGCTCACAGAAGACAGTTTATTTTGGCTTATGGTTGCAGAGGGAAAAGAGTCCTTCCTGGCAGGGAGTCATGGAAGTGAGTGGAAGGAACATGAAACGGAGAGCTCCTGTGCACAAAGCAAAGGCCAAGCTGGAAATGGCGGGAGCCCCTCCTCAACTCAAAGCCCTACACCCAGTGGCATCCCCCAGTGAGCCTGCACCACCCAAACCTCCTTAAACACCAACAACAGGAGACCAGAAATGCCAGCGCCTGTAGGGGACATTTCTCACTCAAACCACCACAAGTGGCTATTAGCAGGTTATGAAACGGCGTTCATGAAGTCAGCCCCAGTCCCTCTGGTTCCAGACGAGTGACCTGGCTGGATGAGACAGAGCTCAGATGAAGCTGGCAGACCAGAACATCACTCTCAGACCAGGGGGTGTCTCTCTTGGCTGCTCTGAGACTCCGCCTCACAGGTGGACCCATACTTACCACGTTCCTTAAAGGAGCAGAGGATGATACCGAGCCGAGCCGAGCCCTAAAGCCTTCATTCCACCTTCCCAATCAGTCAAGAAGGAAAAACTTACCTTTTTTCCTTTTGTTTTACTTTTTGAGGTTCCAGGGATCGAACCTAGGGCCTTGTGCATACTAGACAAGCACTCTGGCACTGCGCTGAGAACCCTCAGCCCTTCTCCCCTTTTATGTTGAGTCCTTGGGCCCAATGCAAGTTAAACTGACCAGACAGGTGAAAAGAATAAAGATTTTTATCACAGGTGTGTGGAGGAGGTTCACAGAGAAATGTGCGCCCCCGGAGACATTTAGAACCTGGGGCTTATTATTATTAATAGGGGATGTGGGAAAGGGCACTTAGGAAAACAAATGGATGTTTGGAAAGAAAAGAAAGTCCATCAGAGAATTGGAAGTGGGAGCTGGTAATGTCATTTACAGACAATTGGAAGCGGGAGCTGGTAATGTCATTTACTGCTTATGGAAAGGGCTCCTTGCCTTTCTGGCTACTTCTGGGGAGATGGTTTGTGGCGACTGAGCATTTATGAGGTCTTTCTCAGGAAGTTCTGCTTTGTTGCCCGTAAGAGACTTCAGGAGCTCAGCACTGCAGCTGGCTATACCAGCTCTTTCTAACCCACTCACCCGCTTCACACAGACCACCAGGCTCCTCTAGAAGGTGTCAGGGTGGGTTTGAAAGCACACACAGCAGATGGGTTCCCTTTGTGACTCTCCTTTGGTTCCTGCTAAGAATCTAGCCATAACTCTTTAAACACTTTTATGGGAGATTGTTTGGCTTGTTTTGTAAATCTCTGGTGTGTTCATGTGTACATAGGTGTTAGAATTTACTGCTTACTTCATCTGCTCCTCCTGCTTTATGTAGAAGTGTGGCCAGGCAGTGGTGGCGCACCCCTTTAATCCCAGCACTCAGGAGGCAGAGGCAGGCAGATCTCTATATGTTTGAGGCCAGCCTCGTCTACAGAGTGAGTTCCAGGACAGCCAGAGTTACAACAGAGAAGCGCTGTCTGAAAAACAAAAACAAAGAAGGAGAGTGTAGCAGGCATTGTACAGGTTTTATTTTCAATATTCTGTATAGATTTTGCCTTCTGCTGGGCGTGTAGCTTGGTGGTAGAGCACCTGCAAGCATGGGGCCCAGGGTCTAAGCCTCTAGCCAATGGTCATGTGAAATACCGTGTCCGTCCGTCCTCCCTCCCGGAAGATCTTTGGCACTTTCCCCTTCCATCCAGGATGGATCTGACACAGGGCCACACATTGTCCTTGGGCATCTTGAAGCTTTTGCCTTTAGTCTAGAAATGTCCCTTGGCTCCGCCTGTCTTTTATGACCTTGAGTCATTCCATTTCAATCATGTGTTGCACGGATTCTCTCTCATTTTGGGTATCATTCCATGTCTGCTCAACACAGAAGTCAGATGGTGCCTTTTTGGCTGGTGGGGCTGTGTAGCACAGGGTGGGAGGTGGGGCTAAAGACCCTCTGGGGAAAGCAGGGTCTAGGCATGTGGGGGTGGAATGAGAAGGGACCCCAGAGATACAGAGCAGGTGTACATACCTGGCTCCTGGTCTCTTTCTGTGGGTGATTCTTACCATTGATAAGAGCCAGAGCCTCAGGACAGACTCATGTCTGATTGGCAGGAAGGCTATGTGAGGGCAAGAAACAAAGCCAGGAGTTAAGCACAAAGGGACTGTCCCCTGCTAGGCAGACCAGGGGAGAGCAGTTGCCTGCATACCATCCTGGGCGGTGAAACACAGTCCCTAGGGACTCCTCTCCCACACCCCAAATCCTCTAGGAAGCTGAGGGGAAAAAAGGAAGGGTGACTTTGGAGATGGAGGAAGCAGGCTGAGCCCAGCACCAGCTACTTGAAGATAAGGCTTCCTTTTCTGCTTCAGGGAAATCCTGCCTGCTCTTCATTGACTTTTCACTCTAACCCACAGGCTGAGGCTTGTGAGCCCTGCCTCTGTGAGGCTCTGTCTTCCTGAAGGGTCCATTTGTGGCTTCACCAGCATGAGTGAGGGCCTGTCCCTGAGGAGTCCCTTTGCCTGCATGCCTGCTACACACCACTGTCCTAGAGCCACCTGCAGAAGGGCTGTGAGGAAAGTGGAGCCCAAGGTGACTGCCACCTGATCCTCTAGCCTCCTGAAACCTGCTGAGACCTGGGAATGTAGTATGTCTGGTCCGGGCTCTCCTTGGCTCACTCTTATCGTACACAATAGGAGTTTCAGTTTGGGCGGTGGAGTAGACAGACAGAGCCTAAGGCCACTGAGTCATCCCTCTATTCTGTAAAACCTAGCCAGGCAGCCCTGAGCAACGGCCACTGGGGTATATATCCCAGGCTCCTGAGTCAAAATGGGAGGCTCTGGAGGGAAACGCATGCCCAGGCTGCCCTCCCCAGTGACCTGGAAGAAAGTATATCCACAGAGGAGCTGTGAGCTAGAAATGAGGCTGATGGAGGCAGTGGGTAGATTCTACTCAGGCTCAGGGGATGGGCCGCATAGCAGCACAGAGAGAAGCTTCTTTTCTGCCCCAGGGAGGCAAGCCCAGGTCTGACTCCTGAGTGCTGAGAGGAATTCTACATGCATTGTAAATCCCACCGGTAGAGAATAAGACCATCGCCACAATTTGGAGCCAAATGTGAAGCAAGCTTTAATTAAATTAATTACATGCTGGCTAGGAAGATTACATACTGACCAGGACCATTCTGAGGCTCCCGTGGAGTGGTTCTGCCACCTCCAAAGTTCCCTCAAGATGGCCCCAAGTCACTTGGAACAGATGCCTAAAAAGCCAGAACCCATAAGGCTACATACTTCCCACGCTTCCTTGTTCCCCCAATCCTTGCTCCCTCTCCTAGGGCTTTTGTTGCAGAACCCCACAGACCGGGACACATTTGGATTAACCAAATGGAATCTAGGCAGTCCCACCCAACATTCCAGGAAGTTATCTGTCCTTGGGCAAGGGAGATTACAGGATTCTGTCTTTCTGTACCTCATTAGAACAGCCCCACCCAGAACTCCAGGAAGTCATCTGTCCTTGTTCTATAGCATTTTATAGGTCTGTTTTCTTCTGGTCACTTTGTGGGCTTGGAGGGTCCTGAGGAGCTTTCCACACAGGCTTCCATAGGAAGAGAAGAACTCAAACAGCCCTTATTCTGAAGCAAGTTTCTGCATGTGGGTTTCCTACAGAACCACCACCCTACTTTCTCCACTTGAGAAGGGGTCTTTGATTAAGTCTGGGAAGGTTTATTTGGCCTCTGATTTTTTAAAAACATCTGTTTATTCGCTTTGCTTATGTATATGTGGGTATTGATGTGCACCCGAGGCGTGGAGTTCAGAGTACACCTTGCAGAATTAGATTCTCTCCCTCCACTGGATGGGTTCAGGGCCAAGCACAGGTTGTCAGGCTTGGTGGCAAGCTCTATTGTTCTCTGAGCCACCTCCCCCCTGCAAATCTCTTCCCTCTGGCTGGCCTAGACTGTAGGCCTTATCTTCCCCAGGGATGAGGTTCCTAGGGAGATTCTCATTTCTTGGAGTTCGTAGTTTCAGTAGTCTCGTAGAGGGGGGGAGACACGTGTCTCCTCAACATGTCTTTTGTTTGTTTGTTTCTCTTTCCAGACAGGGTTTCTCTCTTGTAACTCTGACTGTCCTGGATCTGGCTCTGTAGACCAAGCTGGCCTCGAACTCACAGAGATCCGCCTGCCTCTGCCTCCTGATTGCTGGGATTAGTGGCGTGCGGCACCAGTGCCAGGCTCTTCAGCATGTGTCCAGAGTGAATTCTTATCAGGGAGGAAGAAGCCTCAGAGGAGGTATTGGTTCCACAAAGGGTTTTTATTCTATGCTTATCTCACACATTCACTCACACAGTCACTCCAATACCTCTCCTAGTCTGGCCTCAGACGCAGGCAAGCCTCACGATCTGTCTG
This sequence comes from Cricetomys ansorgei, assembly GCA_026225945.1. Taxonomy (NCBI): domain Eukaryota; kingdom Metazoa; phylum Chordata; class Mammalia; order Rodentia; family Nesomyidae; genus Cricetomys; species Cricetomys ansorgei. The sequence goes on from JAMJFZ010003539.1 coordinate 48,210, forward strand.
GCAGCGCTGTGTGTTCTGCAGCCGACTTCCTCTTTCTGGTTCAGCAATACTGGAGCACTGGTCCTGTGGTCTGCGACAAGTCTTCAGTTAGCAGGACGCAGCCTCGGTTGGTCCCCAGAGTGCCAGCATATCTAGAGGCACTCAAGAGCAGCGTGCTGAGAGAGGCCAGACTAGGGTTTTTAAGCTAAATTCAGCCAATCACACTGTGGGCACATGGGCTTGGTCAGTTTTATCAGTACTGTCCAGATGTGCACACAGGCACAGGGGTACATCCGGGTGTATCCAGAGCCCAGTCTCTGGACTTTAATATTGATTACTCACATTTGGCTTTTCAGTATTATTTGTCATCACATTTTACATTATTATGCTGCTACATTATTCTTTGTCCATTACATTCCATTACCATTATGCTTATTTTTATTCACTACATATTATTATATTATTCTTATTCACTATATTCTATTACATTTTTCTTATTCACTACAGCATGTCTTCAGTTCTGCCAAGCTGGCTGACTCCATGAGCCTTATTAGCAAATGGCAAATGCAAGAAGGGGTTTCTCTGGGTACGGAGAGCCACTCAAGCAAATGAACTGAACAAGAGACAGGGCCTGTAGGAACCCCAATTTATTACTTGTCATTAGAAGTGGGGACAATGTGTGAGATGGAACTGTCAACCTGTGGGTTCTGACAGTATTACCAGGTAGATTAATGTCAAACATGGCTTAAGTGATAGATACCCCAGGAGGACCCCTCTAGAGAACTGTTTGTTGCAGGGACAGCCATGTTGGACGTTGCCATGGGAACTGGGATAGAGGACCAACGTATTCTCCCAGCTCCTTCGGGGCTTCTGTGGTCTCCTTTGGACAATCAGGAATAGCAGTGTTTGCAATATCCTGATACTGTCGGGAGATTTTAGGAAGCAGGGCTGGTGTGTGGTTAACGCACAGATGTAATGTGACACCTCTCATGCCCTGACTCATGTGTGTTCCAGGTACCGGGCCTTCATTTTCATGCTGACATTCCTGTCCTTCGCAAGCTTCCACTTATCCCGAAAGCCTATCAGCATAGTGAAGGTAAGAGAGCAGCCCACAGGAGGCTCTCCTGTGACCCTCCTGAAAACCTTTGACTCTAGGCAGGGTGGCAAGGGGAGAAGGACTTGGGGGCAGGGGAGGATTGCTAGAGACAGATTATTCTAGCCCCTCAGTTTTAGGGTCTTTTGTTACATCTTGTTTTATTTTCCTTTCTTAAGAAACTCAAATATTTACAACATTTTCATGCTTTGTCTCTCCAGAGGCACATCTCCATCAGACTACAGTTCCAGAATTCCCAAACTTAGTTAAATATTTATGTTGTCCTCTTTTCCTTTCCTGGTGGATCCGGTCTCAAATGCTTCCCTGAGTGGCTCCAACTCTAGGTGCAATCTGACCCCTTGCCTGGCTCTGGAGCAGCCTCTGGTTCAGACACTGAGTGTATGTACACACCACAGAAAAGCAGGTAAAGGGCTGGGGAACAGGTGTCCCACTAGACATCAAGTCCTCAGTGTTCACGTCAGAACCAGGAAGGAAGTGGGTATGTTTTCTTACCCCACCTTACTTGTGGGCTGGCTGAAGGCTTGGCTTTTAACTGTTATAGAAGAAACAAGGATGCTATCAGATGCCAAGATCAGCCTATTTATGGCTCTGCCCCTGCTTGCCTTCAAACAGTCAACAGGGACCTGGTCCAGGACTCCACTGCTGTGACCTTTCTAGCTGAGCAGGGCTACCTGCCTTCAAAGGGCACTGGAGACAGACAAAGGAGGCTGCTGCCTCCATTTACTAAGAAGGTTCTAAAGATTCTCCTTGACTCCTGGTGGCCACGAGTTTTCTGTGGAAACACTTGGAGACCTTTAAGAAAGGTTTCAAAGAGACCTGGGGGGGGGTAGGAAAGTAGGAGGGGACATTAAAAGCTCCTATGTTTGTGTGTGTGTGTGTGTGTGTGTCATGTGACAAGGGCTTTGACATTGGCACCAGTGGCCAGTCCTGGAAATTTGAATACTGTGGCTATGAATCTTCCTGATTAAAGAAGTTCACAAGTGGCTCCAGGCAGAGGCAAATCACTGAAGGCACATGGCAGGCCACCCTTGCAGGGACTCCAGCAAGCATTGAATACTGGGACCAAGCATAGTCAGCCTTGGTGGGGCTGCCAGGCTGGCCTTGAAATGTTTGGGTCTGCATGGTAGACAAGGGGCCACCTCCAGTACCAGGTAGAGGGAGGAGTGTCACTGCCTGTGAGACAGATGCAGTAAGTGAGGCGGGGCTGGCCCTCAGAGGGTCTCTGGGGCAGGACCTAGCCTTTGGACTCTTTACCTGATGAGCATGAAGGTCCTAGGTTTGCCAGGAAAGGATGTGAAGATGGTTCAAGGACACATTCTCCTTGCCTTAGGGATGCAGAAGAGACCGTTGGAGCCTCCAGTCTAGTGAGGAGGTGTCTTGGTTTGAGTCAGTATTCCATAAGCAATGGTCATGAGTGCTTGTGCTTTTTAGGGATTGTGAACAGCTACCATGTCATTGTGAGCCACCATGTTGGTGCTGGCAACCGAGCCTTATATCCTATTACAAGAGCAGCCAGTGCTCTTAACTGCTGAGCCATCTCTCCAGCACCAGTTCTCTGCTTTTCACAGTGCTGCCCCGGAGTCTTGAGGTAGTTAACTGCTTGCGTATGGTCAGCATGTGTGGTGTCCCTTAACACCCAGACTTTGCAGCGCACCTATGTAAGGATTGGCCTTATGCTGAGTGCTGAGGGTTGCTCTACTCCTTGATACAGTCAAGATTGTCTCCACATAAGACTTCACAGAGCCCTGGGGAGCATGCACTCACCGTAGCTCCCACGGCACCAGGAGCAGGAATGATTCTATCAGGGACCTCATGAGTCACCCTCTGCAGTCTGTATTTCCCAGAACATTATAAACAAAAATGGAATACATTTGCTTACTGAACGTGAACCCCAAGGCTGAGAATGAGAGACAATTCACCATTTGTCAAACGATGCCAGGTCAATCGGGGTTACACTTGCCTAGAATCATCATTGATTGCTTTTATTTTTCTCTGATTTAAAAAAAAAGTACCTTTAAAGAAACACGACAATAAAACCAGGGCTGGTGAGACAGTGTGACCCTCCACCTACAGCAGTCAGACATCTTTATTTGAGGCAGATGTCTTCCCTGGCTGGTAGACAGATGGGCTCTATGTCCCAATGGAGGGGAACTTTGTGGGGGGACTCTGCTCCAGGCTGAGCCAGAGCAGAACCTGTAAATAGATGGTTTCTTAGAGAACTATATTGCAGGGTCCCTGTAGCGTGCATGCTTGCATGTGTGCACGCACATGTATGTGGCTGGCTTGACTACAATTGTAGATAGCCCTCTTTGTACACAGTATTGAAAATGGTTAAAAACCACAGGACAAGCATAAAACAAAAATAAAAAGGCCAGAAGGCCAGGTCAAGGAAAGCTGTTTTCTGAGAAGTTCCAGTGCTTCCTGTGGTCATGGGAAAGCCTCAGCAGAGATTTCCCTTTCAGAAAAGGTCACGCGGGGAGCCCCTAGCTGACCTGAGACTTGCCAAGTAGAGCACACTGACCTTGAACTCACAGAGACCTGCCTGCCTCTTCCTCCCAAGTGCTGGGATTAAAGGCATGGCACTGTCACACTGAGCCACAATTCTCTTTAATTGAATAAAATGATCCTAAAGTTCACAGGAAGAGATGCAGCTTAAGAATTAATCACCAAAAACTGGGCATGGTGGTGCACTCCTTTAATCCCGGCAGGTGGATCTCTGTGAGTTCAAGGTCAATCTGGTCTCCATAATGAGTTCTAGGACAGCCAGAGCTACATGGTGAGACCCTATGCAAAAAAAACAGAAATCACCAGGGAAAGTGTGAAAGATAACATTTTAGTAAAATGAAATAAAAATATAAAGGAATCAAAGTATTCGCATCACAATAGAATAGAAAATCTGTGGTGGTGACAGGCAAGGGAAGAGCTCAGCTTGTTTTCAGCACTGGGACTGCTGCCTGGGATGGGTAATCTTGTCAGCTTGATGGCTGACCAACAGGTCACGCAGGCTCTGACTTGTGGCCAGTAGAAGGATTAACTGCTGCTCTGTTCAGATGTGAAACAACTGGGAGGTGGCAGAATTGCCTAAGGTCCATCTAACTGGAGGAAATGGATCACTTGGAGGCAGTTCTTAGAAGGGCATATCCTGCCCAGACCCTGTCTCACCATAGCTCAGAACACGAAACCACACACAGCCAACCGCCCTAGGAAACCAAGAGTCAAAATACATCCTTTCTAAGTTGTTTTCTCGGGTACTTGGTCACAGCTATGAAAACAAGCATTCATACTTAGCATAGAAACTTTTTTTTGAGATACAGGGTTTCACTGTGAAGCCCAGGCTGACCTTGAAGATTCCCCCACAGTCTTGCCTCAGACTTCTGAGTATTGCATTACAGCCTGTCCTGCCACACCTAGCTAGTATAAATGTCTTTACTGCAGCATCACTTACTCTGACCCAGAGGGAATACAAGTGCACAAACCTATTCAGTCAGTGAAAGCTTGAGAAAATTATAGTGAATACACGAAGTAAATGTATTGCCTAAAAGTGACTCCCTACAGGACTTATCAAAGTTGAGCTGATGTCGACAAGATTCCCAGAGAGCATTCTGAGCTAAAAGTCAGGCACCTGTAGTTAGGATCACTGTCTTTTCCCTTTTTAACTTATAAGTTGTTTATTTATGTGTAGGGAGGTTTCATTAAGGGTTCAAGAGATGTCCTGTAGAGTCTTTCCTGGGTCCTGGGGATTGAAATTGGTCCTCAGGCTTGGCAGCAAGCCATCTTGCCTGGTGAGCCATTTCACCAACCTGACACTTTTCGACTGATCAGTCCTTGTCTGTGTGAGAGAGCATGTGCTTGTACATGTGTGTGCATGCGGATGTGCGTGTATGTACATGCATGTAGAAGCCAGAGATCGACTTCAGATATCATGCTTTGGTCATTTTCCACCTTGTTTGGTTGTTGTTGTTTGTTTGAGTCAGAGTCTCGCCTAGAACTCACCAAGTAGGGTAGCCAGTGTCCTCTCCCCATACACATGGGTTCCAGAGATCTAACTCAGGTCCCCATGTTGCAAGGCAATGCTTTATCTGGCAAGACTAAGCCTCCCCAGCCCTGATCAGTTCTTATTAACCAACTGCTCTAAGAGGCTGATTGCTTTTCTGTGTAGCTTGTTGAAAGATAATCCTGTGAAACTTTACGGAGGAAACTGCTTTTACATAGTCTGTGTTTCCCGATGGACACGCCCCCCCCTTGCCCCCAAATGCTTCTTTGGCCATCAGTGTGTGGGAGCCCAGTTTGTTTCACTGCAGCCCGGTGTGAGAATTTATTCAGCGTTTCTTAATTGCACCCTCCCCCGTAAAAAATATAAAGCATCGTGTTTTCAGAACAAACGTCATTGAAATATTAAAACAGCTGAGGGGGAGGGGAGAGGGGGGAGTGTATGCCTTTAATTCCAGCAGTGGGGAGGCAGAGGCAGGCGGATCTCTGTGAGTTCGAGGCCAGCCTGGTCTACAGAATGAGTTCCAGGACAGCCAGGGTTACAACAAAGAAACTCTGTCATGAAAAAGCAAAAAAAAAAAAAAAAGATGTTATCAAAAACTAATGTGCTTACTTACTTAAATATCCTCAGAGTTCTTAATGTTTTGGAGACAGCCTCCCTGCTCTGGCCCCAGTGGAAGGCAAGGACCTGGGCTGTGAAGTCCATCCTTCTGCTACACAGTGACTCCAGCCATTGTCTTGTTGACATCAGAGCTGATAGCCAGGGAGTGTGACTGATGTCAGTCAGTTCCAAGCAGTCTGCAGTCCTGCAAGGTCCCAGCCCATGCCTGCCTTTGACCAAGAGCCTGTGACCCTAACTAACCAGGGTGCTGGATCTTGCTCACCAGGGATAGGACCTAAAAACCTTCCCTGGGGCTTATGGAAGATTCAGGATCATTTCTAACCTGTTCTGGTTTCTGTGGGTGCTGTTCCCCAGACAGGTGAAGCCCCAGAAGACAGCTGTGGGAATCCTATTCCAAGCATGCCTGTAGAATCCGTATCCCTACGTGAGCCATCATGTAGGTGCTGGGAATCAAGCCTAGGTCCTCTGGATCAGCAGCCACTACTCCTAACTGTTGAGCCATCTCTCTGGCCCCTGGCTGATTTTTGTTTGTTCTGATTGGTTTTCTGAACAGGGTCTCGGTACATTGCCTTGGCTGGCCTGTAAATTGCTAAGTAAGCCAGGCTGGCCTTGAGCTTCTCATTGCTCCTGCCTCGGCCTTACCAGTGTTAGTATTATGGGTATACACCTCTATGCCTGGTTAGAAGGCCTCTCTTTAGTTAGATAATGTGACTACCTAGGGTCTAAAAGGGACAGATTGAGAGGGAAGAGTAGATGATACACAAAGAGAAAGGCATTCTGTCATAGTGAGGCCGAGTACACAGCCTGCTTAAATGACAGTGGCTACTTGTTGGCTAATATGAACAAGAAATCCTCATTGTTCCCTAAACATTCTGACAGTTGACCTGTGCAATAGCTTTGTGCCATGGTAATGAGATTACTGACATTGGCTACTTATGAAGAAGAGGTTTATGTTGACCAGTATATCTGTCTGGAGGTTCAAGAGTAAGATCAGGCAACCTGGTGGTAGAGTGAGTTTGAGGGTGGGAGAGAGAGAGAGAGGGAGGGAGAGAGAAAGAGAAAGAGAGAGAGCACACTTTTGAGTGTATGGTTCCCAGCGACCCAAGAGCCTTCCACAGGCCCCATTTTTTAAATGTCCTCAGCACTTCCCAGTACCTCACACCTTGTGGACCAAGCCTTCACATGTGGACCTTTGGGAAACATTCATCAAAACACAGCCCAGGTGACTCTTGTACTTTCCCAGGTTTGGGACCATTGAACTAGGTGCCAACCAGTAGAGGTGAAACAGTTTATGTTTGCAGTTTTTTCAGTCAAATGCCCTAACCCTACATTCATTGACTGGCTGGATGCGGTGGCACATGCCTGTAATCCAAGCACTTGGGAAGCTGAGGCAGGAGGCTCAAAAGTTCAAGGTCATCAATGTTTTTATATAAGTTTGAGGCCAGCTTGGTCCATATGAGACCGTGCCTCAAAAACAAGACAAAACAAAACAGAAAATACCCTCTTTTACTTTGAAAATGTTCCTGGCAGATTTATTTAAACTATTTCTAAACCAGAATTCCTTGCATCTGATAATAGTAAGTTTTTTATTTATTAAGACAGGGTCTCCCTACATAGCTAAGGCAGGTCTGGAGCCCCTTACATAACACAGATTGGCTTCAGAGTGGTGATACTTTTGCCTCTACCTCTGAGTACTGGGATTACAGATGTGTTCCTCCACATCTGACACAGAAACTCCTACTTGTAGGTCCTCAGGGTTGGTTCAGGACCTCCGTGTGCATTATTAAATGAACACGTGCCAGATCCAGTTGGCAATCAAATGACTCACTTAAACTAGGTTGCTTAAATGTTTCCATTCCTGATCCTTGGATATGTATTTACTGATAAAGAAGCATAGTGATATACATTTTTAAAGCAATTCTTTGGTATTCACATTTTATTCTGCATACTAATAAGATAGACATATCTATTTTTACATAAAGAATTAAATCTTGGCTAGATGTGGTCACTCATGACTTTAATCCCAGTTCTCAGGAGGCATCTCTGTGAGTTCAAGGCACACCTGTAGGTACACCTGTAGCCCCACCAGCTCCCTCCTCCCTCAGTGGGTGTGCTCCAGGGCTCTTTGCCTCACTGCATGGCGCCCCTCCCCCACAACTGTCACTGCATTGCCATCTGTGTTTCTGTCATGGAGCAAACCTGACTTTTCCCAGCAGCCTGGCCCCTCCTGCTGCCAGCTGCCTTTCAACGCTGTTACTTGGCTTCCTTGCTATCTCCTGAGGGGCCCCAGGGGACCTGGTCATCACCCTTGTGCCTCCATGGGTCCCAAAAGGCACCAAGTACCACTGCGGAGCTGGCACTTTTCCCTTTGCAGGAGTCTGGCTCTGCGAGGCCCGGAGCTCTGGGACTTGAGAACCCACCCCTCAATAGAAAATCTCCCCTCTGGAACCACCAGAGACCCACTCCCTGGCTGCAGGTGTCCCCCAACCTGGCAGAGCAGCTTAGCCAAATGAGGGCAAAAAATCCTACCAATCACAGGCCACCCTAGGAAGCCCCCTCCCCCCTACTGTATAAAGAACAGTTTTCTGCATTCTGTTCATTAAGGACCTCAGCTTCCTTTGTTGCCTTCCTCCCAAGTGGAGGAAGCTGTGAAGAGAAGAAGCACAGAAAAGCACCTCAGCTCAGCCAGGGATATTTCCCTTCAGAACTGCAACACTGGGGAAGTTTCTTCCCTCAGAGCAGAGCAGAGGTGAGTTGCTACATTGTGACACTCCAGCTTAGCTGGGCAAGCCTTCCCTTCCTCAGAACTGCAAGAGCAGTGTGGTTCCTGGCTTCCAGGATACCTTCCCATTGAAGACAACTTCCTCACCTCAGAGCTGTGTGGTCCCTGGGCTCTCGACTGCCAGGCCACTTTTCCATCTCAGAGAAAGACCCTTGTTCAAAAACAACAAGTAAATTTCCTACTGGGCTTTAAAATTTTACTTTTTTTATTTTATGTGGATGGGTGTGTTGTCTGCATGTATGTCTGTGCAGCATATGCATGCTTGGTGCCTGAGCAGTTACATACAGGTGGTTGTGAGCTGCCATGTGGCTATAGGGAATGGACCTGGGTCCTCTGAAAGAGCAGCTGGTACTCTTTAACTGCTGCTGAACCATCTCGGCACCCTTTTACTGGGCTGTGTGTGTGTGTGTGAGAGAGAGAGAGAGAGAGAGACAGAGACAGAGAGAGACAGACAGACAAAGAGAGACAGAGACAGAGGCAAGGTCTCATTATATTGCCTGGAAGGCACTAAGTCGTCCAGGCTAGTCTTGAACTCAGAAGATCTACTTGCCTCTTCCTCCCTAGTGCTAGGATTATCGTGTCAAGAAGGTGAAGTTTCAGGTTGTTTTCTCCAAAAAGCTCTTTTGTTTGCCAGTTGTCTGTCTGAGGTTTCTATAGAAGAGCAGCTGAGTTCCCCGCCAACAGCACTGTGGTGAATATCAGAGCCATTCTGCTGAATGGAGGGCCCAAGGAAGGTGACTCCTCTTTATTTTGAGATAGGGTCTCTCTAGGGACCTGGAACTCTCCACTGTGGCTAGACTGGCTAGCCAATAAGCTCCAAGGATCCCCCTGTCTCCACCTCCCAGCACTGTGCCCAACATTCTATACATGGGTGCTGGGGGTTGAACTCAAGTCCTGATGCTTTTGTGGCAAGGACTATGTATGTGAGCCACCTCCCCGGCCCTCAGCAACGTTTTACCAAGCTCTCCAGGTGATTCTGATGTATGTGCTTGTCTAAAATCACTGTAGAGTAGGCTCTCAACAAGTTGTGTTTTTCCTTCCCCTTGACAATAGACCCAGTCTCCAGGTGGTTTCCTGCGCTCAGGGCGTCTCCACCTCCGTTAGTCCCAGCAACTTCAATCCCACCCCGGACACGCCGGTAGGGGGGAAGAGGAGGCCTGGCGGCGTTGGTGTGGAGCCTGCTCAGCTTACTTAAGAAGCGAGACCCGCACAGGTAGGCGGGCAGAGGCGGCGCCGCCAGAGGGATCTGGGCTGAGTGTGGCCGGGCACCTTCCCGCCGAGGTGTTGAGTTTCTCCGGCCGCCCCGGTGGGCCCCTCCCGTTGCGAGCGGCTGCCACTCTGGGCACCCCACGATCACTGAGGAGCGGCTCCAGCTCTGTGCACGTGCGGGTACCGGCAGGGGCTCTCCTGGATCGTGCGGCTAGACGGGGCTGCAAGAAAGGCCCCTGGTGGGTCTGACTGACCTCTGACCCCGGAGGGCCGAGCTTGCAGGGCGGGGATCCCCCAGCGCAGCACCGGCAGGGCCCGGGGCGAGGAGGTGGCGGAGGGCGGGGCTGCCTTAAAAGCCTCTCCCTTTTCCCTCCGGTAGGGGTGGCTGGCGAGTCCCGGAATGCGGACTGTGCAGAGACAGGGGCTGCTGGGCAAAGTACGCGCGAGGCCATCGTCCTGGCCGCCCCCTCCCCGCCAAGGCCATGGCTTCCAAACTCCTGCGCGTGGTCATCCTCGGGCCGCCAGGCTCGGGCAAGGGCACCGTCTGTCAGAGGATGGCCCAGAACTTTGGCCTCCAGCAGCTCTTCAGAGGCGACTTCTTGCGGGAGAACCTTAAGGCTAGCACGGGTGAGGGGCCCAGGCGGGTGGTCGAGGGCGGAGAGGAGCCCGGCAGGGTGGTCCAGCTGGGAGTGGGGCGGTCGCGGGCTTGGGTTCCTTCGGCGCCAGTGCCTTGCCTCAGCCTGCCTGTGCCCCACCACTTGGCCCCAAGTCTTCGAATAGGCTACTTATCAGCCCGGCTGTAATGGCTCACGCCTTTAATCCCAGCACTCAAGAGGCAGAGACAGGTGGATCTCTGTGAGTTCGAGGCCAGCCTGGTTTACAGAGTGAGTTCCAGGACAGCCAGAGTTACAAAAGAGAAACCCTAACCCTCACCCCCCATCTCATTTGTGTGTGTGAGTGTGGTCCTGCTTTGTGGGTGTGGAGCTCAGGTACTCAGGCTTGCTGCCAAGTGCCTTGAGCTATCTATCCCACCAGTACTTAGATTTGAGGTAGGACTTTATTAAGTTATTGTTCTGTCTCAGCTGGGATTATAGGTGCACTCCGTCCCCCAGTTAGAGTGCTGAGGATCGTGCCTATGTGAATGCTAGACAGGCACTGGACTCCTGAGCTACATACACACACAACTCCCCCCCTTTAAATATACTCTTCCAGTATTTGGAATAGTGCTTGCAAGGGAGAGAACTTGAAGGTTTGTGTGTTGGATAGGGCTTCTCCCAGGTGAGGCTTCAGAGACCGCTAGCTGAGTCAAAGCTAACAGTATCCAGCCCATTTCCTAACATCCTCTGCGCCTCCCTTCCAGAGTGAAGAGTTACACTTGGACCTGTGTGGCTGGACTAATGGCCCTTTTTCTTTTCTAAGGAGAGCAGAGGTTGATACCTTTCTTGGAGGTGTTAGGCCCTCTGGCTTCACTCAAAGGCCATGTACTTGATTTTGAAATCACCATTTGCTGCCATATACTTGGTGGCCTTCATGCTGAGGCTTTTGGGGGAAGTCTAGCAGCTCGATGGTCAGGTCAGCCTGGTTGAGGAGATGCGTACCTCTGTGATGTGTACTTCAACCCAGGTTGGAGAAGGAAGGCGGGCTCCAGGGCTCTTTCCCCCCCAGACTCTGCTGTCCTTGCTTTTACACACGAGGACAAAGACTTCTGATGGCGCATCTACCTTAAGTCTGAACTGTGTTATCATTGTAAAGTGTAGTTCTGGATGCTGGAACTAGCTATGTAGATCAGGCTGGCCTCAAACTCTAGAACGCCACCTGTCTCTGCTTCCTGATTGCCTTCCTCCACACCTGGTTCCCATAGGAGATAGCTTATTTTTCACCATAGGCATTTTATACTTTTTACTTGACTGTCTTCTGTTCTCATTCTTAAAAAGGTTAATTTACTATTTAATAATGTATGAACATCACATCTATATATAAATTTCATTCATGCCGGGCACCCAGAGTGGTCAAAGAGGGTATCAGATTCCTTGGAACTGAAGTTACAGATGGGTACTAGAAATCAGATCCAGGTCCTCTTGAGCACAAAGTGCTCTCAACCACCAAGCACCTGCTCTCCAGCCCATTATTATATTTTATATTTTAGTTTTCTGTAAGAGAAAGTCTCACCATGTAGTCCAAACTGGCCTGGAACTCAGGTCCACCTACCTCTGCCTGCTTAGGGCTGGGTTAATAAGGTGTGCTCCACCACACCTGGCCCTCTTCGCAATTTAAAATACCAGTTAACTCTCTTCTGTTCTGAAGTTTTATTTCTATTTTAAGTACACTCATTCCTTGGTCATCTTCTCCCCCCCCCCCCCCCCGCCATAAACTAATTAGAAAACTTCACCCTGGAAAAAAGAGAAATAAAAGACTGCGATTCGTTTTGAAGGTGGCTTGTTCCTAGTGGATTAGGCGTGTGTCATCAGTATATCTCTCTAGACCTCTTACGAGCCACAGTCTTGTAAGAACACATTCCTCTCAGTATTTATTTTCCTGCCACCCGCTGCTTGCTTTTAACCTCCTAGTGAAGCCAAGAATCCTTCTGAATATATACTTTATACTTGAAGTTTGAAGGTAATGAATCACAACAAACCCCAGGAAGTAGAACCTCCGGAAAGTCGCCCAGGCCATCTGCTGCAATTTGTATTTGGGCAGGGTTTTGACTGCATGCATGGCTTGCTGCGTGCAACCACCCTCTGGCATAAAGCTGCCCTGCAGGAAAGGTCTTCTCTGGCCTCAATGTGCTGGAGAGGGAAGTCTTCTCTCACTGACCTGCAGAATTGTATCTTTCTGCCATTACCATGTTGATTATATCAGCTGTTTGTTGAATACTGTAAAATGAAGGCTGATAGTTGTCTGCTTCATCCGTTGGCAGCATATGTACTGTTAGTGTGCCAGGTACTGGGTGTAGTCACATTGCTCAAGAAGATGATGCACCTTTGATTTTTTTTCCTAAAAAGTCTATTTTTGAGACAAGGCTATGTGTGAACTCTGTTGGCCTAGGATGAACTTGAGCTCTCAAACTCCAGCATCTACCTCAGTCCTACCAGGTGCTGGGATCGTAGGCATGCTCAGCAGGAGCAGCTTCAGTTCTGCCTCTTTATGGTCCCTTCTCCGTATGGCATGTGTTTTAGCCCTGAGATTGGGGTCTGGGAAACTATGGGATGCACCTAAAAGGGTTCCTATTGTCTGTATTGAAGGTAGGAGTCAGTCATAAAGTGTGTGTGTTATACCAGAAGCTACACAGCCTGCTTCTGTTTGACTAGCTTTGAATGGTAGAGTGGTGCTTGCAAAGGGCTTGAGATTAGCTTCCTGATAGTTCTTTTCCCTTGGCCTATCCTAGCCTGCCAGGAGCTGTGCTGGCTGAGGCTTATCAAATACCTTCGTTTAGGACCCGCCTTAAGGTCTTTAAATTGTATTTCCTTAGCATACACTATGAAGAAATAGAAAGACTTGCCTTAAATTGCAAGGAGCTGATCGCTACATTCTTTTACAGGAAATGTCAGCCCTGCCCCCACATGTGTCTGTGTAAACGTTTATGTATATACACAGAAAGCTGGCATCCTTTACAATGTATCCATCAAAAATTCTGATTCGGGGTGGGGATGTTGTTGGAGTGATTGATTGCCCGGCACTGATGAAGTACTGCTGGGTTTGAGTTTGGAAGTGAACTCCTGTCACATTAGTGCATGGAGGGCTGAAGTAGGTAGGTCAGGATTAACCTGGGCTACATAGGGAAAACTATGTCTCAGAAGGAGCGCCCTCCCTTCCCCTCCCCAGAACTATGATAGCTTTCTTTGCTAGGTTTTATCTGAAGGATATAAAGATCCTATTTTAAGGGTCAGATAGGTAGTGGTATTATAAGCAGGTACTTTAAAATATTGGAGTCTAGTATCTCTAGGACAGGAGAATTGGAGAAGTTCCATTTGGAAGCATCTTGGACTTGACTAAAGAAAAGATATTCAAGAAGGAACCTGTTCTGCTCTTAATATTCACCTCAGCTCTTACCAGGGTTTTGTAGATAGACTAGCATTTCAAATGAGGCTATGGACTGATCGGCTCTGAATAGATGACCTCGCCTCGTTCATAGGGCTCAGGTTTTTGGGTACTCATTAAGTATAAATGTGCAATTTTTTTTCTGAGAATTGAGGAGTTTGAAGACCTGAGTCAGAGTCCAGTACTGCACCTAAAGCAACTTGAAATTGTTAACCTTCCCTGGTTCACCTGGGGTCTTGGCTCATTCTAGGATTTCTAAGATCTGCTACGATCTAGTCTCCCCTTATGTGGTGAGACTCAGTATGAAGACCAAGTCAATGAAGGGCCTGAGTGGTTTGAAGTCTCTTGGGGCTCTGGATCTAGCTTAGCAGGTAGAGTGCCTAGCATGCAGGAAGCCCTTGGTTTGGGCCCTTGCTCTGGGAGAGTCAGGAATTTGAGTCTATCCTGGGCTCTGGGAATTGTGCTTTTGCACAGCAGGGACTTGACCCACGGAGCCATCTCTCCCAAACCCCATGATCATGAACTGATCTTGCTACAGCCCCCTGAGTGCTGGTGCTATAGGCACAGGCCACCATTTCCAGGCTTATATGTTGCCTAGGATTGAAGCAGAGCTTCTGCATGCTAGGCAAGCTATGGATCAGCTGAGGTGTATTGTTTAAATTGCTTCCATAGGTTATTTTCATGAGCAAATACCTCAGTAAAATTAACACTGACAGTGAGTGTCATTACCTAATCTGCAGACATTCTGAATACCACTAATGTATTTTCTGTTCTAAGATTAAATTTAATAGTTCATATTTAGTTTAATTGCTATGTCTTCTTAGCCATCTGTAGTCTCAGCGTTTAACACCCCCCTCCCTCCCTTTTTTTTCCTTTGAGTTTCTTAATTTTTTTAAATCTTTCACATCTTGGGTTTTTTAAGACAGGGTCTGCTTCTGTAGCCCATTCTGGCCCTGAACTATTGATTCTTCTGCCTCAGCCTGAATGCTGGATTATTGGTGTGCTATCATGCCTGGCTTCCAGATCTGGCTCCAGTCTCTAATATCTGGCTCTCTGGAAGAACACAAGAATATCTTTCACTCTCTGACTTCACACAGCTGAAGGAGGACCTGGACCCTGGAGACACCTGGATGCTTCGATGTACTCAAGTTGCACTCTGAGACCTGGGGATATAACTAGTGTTCTGTTAGTGGAATTGGGTTATTTAGAGTCTTCTGGTAGACAAGCAAGCAGCCTTGAATGCTGTGTTGTCTTACAGTGAGTGTTACGATCTGGGCAGTATGGCTTGTGAGGTACACAGTAGGGAAATAAGGTGTGTTCTCTGAAAGGCTGCTTAGCTTCAGGAGAAGTAGCCAAGCAAGTAAAGAGTTGCAGGAATGCATGCCTGGTTCTGGAGGCCACAGGGAAAAGGTGGCTTTTGTAGTGTTTAGGAAGAGGTGAGATTGGGGAACACTTTTTAACAGGGTCTTGCTCTGTAGCCCAGGTTGGCCTGTAACTCACACTCCGACTCCCCACTCTTGAATCAGTCTTGTGAGATGGGGATTCCTTGAATGGCTGGGGAACACTGTAAACAATCACTGCCTGTGTGCATGCCTGTGTGTTAGTCAGGTCATCAGGCTTGTGTGACATGCCCTTTACCCACTGAGCCATCTTGCTAGTCTTTGCTGGGGATCACTTTAGAGGAAGTGTGTCCTAGTCAGGGCTACTATTGCTGGGATGGATCATAAGCAAAAGCAACTTGAGGAGGAAGAGGGTTTATTTGGCTTCAACTTTCACATTACTTTTCATCATCAAAGAAGGCAGGACAGGAACTCCAACAGGGCAAGAACCTGGAGGAAGGAGCTGATGCAGAGGCCGTGGAGGGGCTGCGTACTGGCTTGTTCCCCTTGGCTTGCTAGCCTGCTTTTTTATAGAGGCCAGGACCACCAGCCCAGGGTGGCCTCACACACAGTGGTCTGGGCCCTCCCACATCAATTACTAATTAACAAAATGCTCTACAGGTTTGTTGACAGCCTGGTCGTGTGGAGGGATTTTTCTCCTTGAGGCTCCCTCCCCTCTAATGACTCTAGCTTGTGTCAAGTTTGGCATAGAACTAGTCAGCACGAGGTGTTTTTCTTGAGCTCAATTTGACAGATGACACCAGTTATCAGGGAAGGAGATGGGCTTAAATGCTATGACATAACTGGGACTCCCTCTAGAACTGTTATCTACCAGAGTTCGTGGACACACCTTTATAGCTCATCATTTTAGTCTTCATTAATATCTATACTGTCAGAGCAAACTTATCACCAGGGTGTTTTGCACATGCTAAACCTAAGCATTGCAGCTGAGCTGCACTCAAGTCTAAGGACAGGTCGCTGCATTTGCTTCATACCCCTTGCTTCAGCTACCTTGCTTGTGCTTTAAGATACACATAAAAATAATGTATCAGGGCTGGAGAGATGGCTCAGCAGTTGAGAGTACATACTACTTTTGTGGAAGACCTGAGTTCGATTCTACAGCATCCATGGGCAGTTCACAACAGCTCTGGGGCAATCTGACATCTGCCTTCTATGGGGACAAACTCCTTAAACACACACACACATGCTCACTCACTTAAAATCTTTAAAAAACAATATGGTATAGTATAGCAGTACGCTACAATCTTTTACCTTCAATTTAGGGAAGGATAAAGGAAAGATAGAAATCTTCAACACTTTTACAAGCGGCCTTAATATAAAAAGAGAGGTAGAAATCTTCACAGCCTCTTTCTAGGCTGTCCTAAGCCTTAATCTCTCCAACTTTTGTCCTTTTACTAAATAAGGACAGCAACCCAACTAACACCCATCCCACCGGGGCTTCAGACTTGTTATGCCCTAAACCAAAAGTTCCCATAAACCCATGCAGCACACAATCCCAAAGACAAGCTACAGGTGCCAGAACAACTGCACCCACCCAAACTTTAACCACCTGCATCAAGCATTCCAAATACAACTCAAACAACTATACCACATCTGGGGTGGGAACACAAACCTCTAGTGACTAGTCAGTTAAATCAAAAAGCTTTTCTTAACATAAAAATTCCAAGTGTTTCTCTACAGTAGTTTATGAAACTTTGAACTTTCCAGAGTTAAGTGATGGCATATGATCTTGAAACTGGCAATTTGGGGTTCAAACTATTAATTAGAAATATACAGTTTATGAAGGTGTACTGGTTATCCATTTGCTAAAAATGTTACTAAAGGTGTTGTATTATTCTGTTGTATTGCTCTATGTGTGATTTTTGGACTTGGAGGTGGTATTTTCATTGTGACACTTTTTGATCATTCTTTCCCCATGGGGGAGGCATTCATTCAAACATGGGCTTTCTTTAGCAAGTTGAGTTTGGTCTTTAAGTGCTAGAGAGTTTTTAAGGTTACTCTCTATTTGCGCCCCTCCCTTCACAATTTGACATTTGATTATGTTTTGCCTTTTAGACACAGTACAAAAGGTCTTACCCCATGAAGTCCGTTGTGGGTGGTCGATGTTACATTTTAACATCCTCACCCCAAGCCTGAGAACTTTTGTACTGGGGAAATGGCCCGGCAGCCAGCATTCACTGGGTGTGGAAATGCTACAGCATTGATTAGTCCTGATCATCAAATTCTGAAGAAGCTAAAGATTAATTATTTTCTAGACTTAGCACTAGAATAGACTTTTTTTCCACTACTAACCTGGCACTTTGTAATTCTTGGGACTTGGCCCTAAGTTTCCAGTGAGTGTGGCATCTGGCAGGCCCTAGGCTGGCTCTTTTCTTCCTGTTCTAATCTACATGCCTATTTACACTGTAGCAGTTCTTGCTATATAGTTTTAAAGTAAGTGCCCCCAGAGGTTGAGCAACTTGCCCTAGGTCAGACAGCTAGACCGATAAACTAACATTCAAACCTGGGGCGCTTCAGTTGGAGTCACGCTCACTATGTACCCTACCTACCCTTCTGACCCTGGGGGAATCTAGTGGAATGTGTTTGCCTCAAGTTATTGATCAGTTTGCCTCCTGCTTTTTTGTTTCTGTTGAGGCAGAGTCTTGCCACAGCTTGAAACTGTCTGTAGCCCAGGCTGTCCTGGAACTCAGGAAGATTGGATTCTTATCTCTCATCTGGTTAGAAATGCCAGTTTGGAACAGTGTATCTTAATCTGTTTGCCTGCTAAGACAGAATGTTTCAAAACTCAAGTTTTAAAGCAACAGGAATTCATTTCAGCGTTCTTGGATCAGGGAGATAGAAATAGGGGTTTCCTATGTAGTCCTGTCTGGCTTGGCCGGTAATGCAGGCTGGTTGAACTTGAGATCTTCCTGCCTCAGCCTCTTATGTTCTGGAATCACAGGGGTGTGCCACTGAACTGAAGGCTGGCGGTTTCCAGGCTTATGGTGTCCTCAAGGTCTTTGATTCTGTGTAGGCTCCCTGAGCACTGCTCATGCACTGAAGAGATGAAAGGAGGAAGGGGTAAATACTGCTTAAAGGTTTCTGTTGCTGCTGTTTTGAAAATTTATTATGTATATGCACGTGGGGTGGTTGCGCACTTGGGTCAGAGGACAGTTTATGGGAGTCATTCTGCTGTGTGGGTTTCAGGGATTGAACAGAGGTCATCAGGCTTGGTGGCAAGCGCCTTTACATTCTGAGCCATCAAGCTGCCCCTCCCCCCCTTGTTTTGACATACTGTCTGACCATGCAGCCCCATGATTGTAATCATGATTTATCCTCCTGCCTTCGCTTCCCAGTGAGTACTGGGATTGTAGACTGCGCCACCGCGCCCAACTTGTGAGTTCTTTCTCCCACCCTTATGCTGTAACTGTACTGATAAACTGTTGTAACTGAGCTATATTAGCCCTTGTACCTTTTGTAAAAGGGAAAGTAACCCATTTTCAAAGGAGATCAGGTGGCCTCATTTGCTAATACCTTAAAAAGCCTCCTTTTTAATATTCTCACTGGCAGTTATCATAAATCTTTAACGTAGTTCTCCACATAGGTGTTGAGGTACAGAAAGACACTTTAAGTTGGGAGGGCAGGGCGGCATACACTCCAGAAGCCGAGGCAGGAGGATTGAGAATTCCAGGCCAGTCTGGGCTGTTGTCACAGGAAACAAGTAGACTAGAGATTTGTAGGATTTTGTTTTTGAAGCCTCTGCCCTCAACATTTTAACAACAAACATGAAGTAGGAAGCACCCCCTTCCACCCCCAAAAAGGACCCAAAAGGTCTAAAATAGGAACCAGCTGTGTTGGTGAGCAGGTAGAGATGAGTCTTCATTGTAACAGCATGCAGTTTGGAATATTGCCTGAGCCCAGTGTTCCTCATTAGGCGTTTGACAGCAGTTTCTGTGCCAGCGTTAGGCATGGGGAGGCATGCACGTAAAACTTGTTCTCTGCCCTCGAGGCACTTATGGCTTAGGGTTCAAGTTGTAGGTCTCATGATGCTCCAGGAGGCCCGATGGGGTGTGGGGAGTGGAGTGAAGGCAGTGACAAGCGGATGATGGGCATTGCTCCCGTGTAAACTTCCCCTGGAATGCCTTTAGTTTTCTGAATCTGTTCCCACCACAGGTGGCTCTTTTCTGGGACTTCTTGATACCATCTGTACCTTTAGGTGGGCATTCGTTTCCTCTTCCCAGTTAACAGGTTCCCTTTGATTCTTAATGACTTCAGTCATAGGCTATCTCCATTTTAAATAGTACATTAATTAATGGCAGTTGAGTTTAGGCATTTTGCACATTAACTTTAAGTTTCACAAGGTGAAATGTGGCATTTCTTATATTTTATGTCTTGGGTAAGTATATCAAGAGACTAGCATGCCTCAGTGGTAACTGGTCACTTGAAGACCACGTCATCCAAGGTAGGCAAACACTCTTACCACAGAGCTACAGTGAGTTCAGACTGGAGTCATGTCTCTGAGGAGATGTTTGTTTTAAGCTCTAAGTGGACGGAGGCAGGAACTGGCGTGTGAACATTGGGGGTAGAGTGAATTTAAAGTAAGAAAGGAGAGGAGCCTGCTCCACTGTATTCATGATGGAGAACAGTAGGCCCGGGGTTTTTGAGTCATCAGCTTCTTTATAACAGAAAGCCACTTCTGTTGCTATCGTTAATACTTAAACCAGCTTTACTGAGATGAAAATTTACTGAGGTAAAATTTGCCCTTTTAAAACTATTCAAATTAAGGACGACGGAGACAGTGGGTAAAAGTGCTCACCGCGCAGTTGAGTTCAGTTCCTGGACCCCAGAAACCCAAGTGAAAAGCTGAATGTGGCTGGTTTGCGTCTGTAATTCAGCCCTCTTCCAGGGAGTTGAGAAGCTTACCTGGGACCTTGTGGGACTGAGCACGTGGACAGGAAGCAACTTCCGACATCCACACGTACCCACCACACTGTCCAGTTATCTACACCACAAAACAAATAAAAACACTGTGCAAGTCAAGCTAAGCATGCTGGCATCAGCTTCAAATCCAACTTGAGAGGCTGAGGCAGAAGGTTGTGCGCTCCAGGCCAGCCTGGTCTACAAGGGGAGTTCGCCGCTGTAGTGATATTACAGCAATGCAGTAAGTGAGTCGGGGGGGGGGGGGGGGGGGGGGGACAGGGCAAAGCTCGCTGATAGGCTTGTCTAGCGTGTGTGTGAGGCCTTGTCTTTGCTCTTCACCAAACAGTCCACTCAAATCCACCCAGACCTGGATCCTGCACCTGTAATCTCAGCGTTTGGGAAGCTGAAGCAAGAGGATTGTGGGTTCAAGGCCAACATGGCTACATGAGACCCGGTCTTGAAACAAACAGCAAAAAAGAGGGGAGGTCAACAAAAACCCAAAAGAAAGGAAGCATCCCAAAGGAATATAGAGAAACCATATAGTATTCAGACAGTTTTACAGAGTAAAGCTGTTACCATCACTTAATCGCCGTTTTTCTTATCTCTGACCTGGTCCCCGTAAGCAGGCAGCTCATGCCGGTTCTGCGCGTCGCTGAGTTCTGCTCCTAGGTTCTGGCTTCAGGCCCATCCCTCTGACTCCAAATGCTGGGACTGCTCCATTTTCCATTCTTACCAGCAATAAGGATCCATGTGGTGCCAACATGTAAGATTTGTCTGACTTTAATCAATTTGGCTCCTCTAGTGATGTGAAGTATTTTGTTTTGCAGAACTTCTGTTTTTGTTCTTACGAATGTGGCTTCACTGGAAAGTCATCGGTTCAGAGGCTTTCCGGTGTTCAAATGGACTCATTTGTCTTTATTCCGTTCTTATTTTGGATATTAGTTTTCTTAAAGAGCAGCTGTTATTCCTTGGTTAGAATAGCCTGTGTAGTTTTTTCTTTCTCTTAAATGGTAATGTCTTAGGACATGCTTTAGTTTTTCCAAAGGAGAGGCTGATTTTTGACTTTCATCAACTTCCATCTCTTAGGAAATTGAAGTCTGTAGCTTTGAGGAAGTGCAAAATCTCTTTTCCACAGAGTTTTGTTTTGCTTTCCCAGAGCTCTTAGCGACTAAACACTATGCATCACAATGAACCTGGTAAGTTTTAATTACTCAGTTTCTGAAATGGCTTAGAATTGGAGCGACTTTGGGTCATTCTGCCCAAGTAGCCATTTTATGCTTGCTCCCTTCTGTGCAGCTGACAGCTCACCCCAGGCATTGAGAGTGGGCTCTTCTGTTGCTGCAGAGTTCCAAATGTTGGGAGATTTTTTTTTCCCCTCACACAGAGATGAAAGCCAAGCCCTTGAAACGATCATCACTAAGCTGCCATCCATTTGTCCAGCTTCTGTCTTACGTATCACAGAAATTACTCCTCTGGCTTTTCAGATAGTTGAAAATAGTTTCAAGGCACCGCTTTGCCAACTTCAGTTGTCACTTTTCCTTAAAAAAAAAAAAGACTTAGTTTCCTGCACTGTTCCTGTGATTATGTATCTAGGCTAAACTACCTTCCAACCTCGCTTGCTTCCCTTCATCCTTCAGTTGAGTGTGTGTGAGTGTGTGTGTGAGTGTGTGTCTGTGCACATGCCTATACATGTGGGCGTAGGTATTCTCTATAGCCTAGAAAAGCTGTGCTTTTGATTGTTCAGTGAGTGATTTGTTAAGAATGTAGCAAAGCAAAGAATGTAATAAAGAAATAGCAGACAGATTGACAGGTGCTCCAACTCAGTATTCAGTGGAGAAGCCTGGTGTAGCCCAATTGAGAGCAAACAGAGCTGACATCAAATCAGTGACTTAAACCCAGCAGAGATTGATGGGGGAGGGGAAGCTGAGGAGGTCAGTTTGAGTTCCTGATTGAGCTTTCGCTCCATGGCTGAACTGCTGGCTTCCTTTCCCATGTAGCCACTTTATCAGGGGTAGACAACAGGAACATCTGGTGGAAATGGTTCACCCAGGGGCTGTTGTGTTGTTCTCTTCCCTTGTTGGAGAGTTAGGTGAAACAATTAGAACACTTTGAGACTAGCATAATTGGGTCTGAAATGGGCATTGTGTGGGGTGGGGGCCAACCTCCCTTCCAGAGCTGTCTTCTCAAAACAGTACAAGACAATTTACCAAAATGGCATAGCAACAGTGTGCGTGTGCATTTGCATGAATACATGTCAGAGGTCAACACTGGCTGTTGTTCCTCAGGAGCTATTCAGCTGTTTTTGTTTTTCCTTAAGCCTGGGTCTCACTGGGGTCTGGGACTCACCAGTCCACTAGGCTGGCTGTCCAGTGAGCCTCCGGAATCCAGCTGTGTGTGTTTTCTAGCACCGTGATTGCAAGCATGTCGCCATGCCACACCTTTTATATGTGTAGTGGGATTGAAGTCTTCATGCTTATTGCAAGTACCTCCTGACTGAGCCATCTACCTAGCTCCTAGATTCTTCTTTTCTTTTTTGAGATGGAGTCTCACTATGTAGACTGGACTGGCATCGATTAAAGACATGTCCTTTAGCTTTTTTGAGACATGGTTTGACTATATAGCCTGGGCTCCCTATACAGCCTAGGGTGGCTGGCCTTAATGACTGTCGCTGTCTCGTACTGGGATCACAAGTGTGAAATATGTGCCACCGTACCTGCTAGATTTTTTTTTTTAAATCCATGTACCACAATTCCATTTTGATAGCCACCACCACCAATGGCTAAATTTTAGCTGTTGAGTGCTTCCATTGTATTCTACTTTCAATTTTTATTTTATTTCAGGTGTTCTGAAGACAGTCCTGGCCTGCTCAGCCTTATAAAAGATCCTGGTACAAGCAGTTGTGGTACCTTACACTTGAAATCTTGTACTCAGGAGGCAGAGGTAAAAGGATCAATGCAAATAAAGTCCAGCCTGGTCTGCTTCAGGCAGCTGGTTCTGTAGGGAGCATACATTCTGCCCAGCCCAGAATACCACTCTGAGGTCAGGGGTGGTCCCAGCACTTGAGAGGCAGTGAGTGAGAGGGACATTGGAAGTTTTAAGCAGCCTAGGTTATAGATCATGCATGAGCCATGGCTTGTGTACAGAGGTCAGAGAACAACTTTTGGAAGTTCTCTCCTTCCAGATGGGACCCACTGAGCCATCTCAAGGCTCCAGAATCTAAACTTTTAAGTAAAGTCCATATCCTGCAGAGATTAGAGTGGGAGAATTGAGTTGAATAAATGAAAGGCTGAGTTCTGTTTTGAGTTAGAATTTTGTAGTTTTTCATTTCGGCTTCTGGCATTCCTTTTAGTAGTGAAAACTATTTCAATAAATGAGCCTGCTGAGTGTGTATCTGGCATCTGTAGCCGGCCCAGCTATTATAGAGGCTCAGGATAGCTGGGAGTTTGAGACGAACTTGAATTTAAGGTTTGTCTGGGCTGCAGAGTGAGCTAGTCACATGCACCAGTGGAAAACTGCAGTACGTCCTGTCATTACTATCTGTCTGGTAGCAGAGGCTAAGACAGAAGGCTGTGAATCTTGTCTTACACTAGAGGTGCTTTGAATGTCATGTTGCAGCACTGATTGCCTGCCTGGTGTTCAGAGGAGCCTAACCAAGCCCAGCCTGCTGCCCGAAACCGCACTCTCCTCTGTGCTGTGACTGTGAAAGGCTGGTGCAGACGGTGACTGGTGGCCGCTCTCTAGCTGGAACTGCTGGTGGCTGCGGGATGTTGAGCATGGAAGCCAGGAACTCACTGGAGCTGACAAGCAGTGTTTCTTGACCTTAAGAGAATATTTTTGCGGTTGTTCTGCTGCTGTTTGTTTTTTGTTTAGGAGAGTCTTACTCTGTGGCCCTGTGTGGCCTGGAACTAACTATGTAGCCTAGGCTGGCTTGGAAACTCCAGCCTCAGTCAACATTGCTGGTACTTTTAGTTATCTCTTAACTGTGTTTAGTGGTAAGTGGCCACTGACTGGCCATAAGTTATAGAATCAGCTCTAGCACTTTGCTATGGAAGGTCCAAGTGTCATGTGGTACAGACCAGCGGTCGGTTCAAGGCTCCATCATGACTGCTCACTCTGAATACCCTGTTCCCCTTATAGTGGTCTCATTGTAATAGTGTCTCCTTCTCTCTGAGACAAGACCTTATAGACCAGGCCGGCCTAGAACTGTTAATCTTCTGCTTCAGCCTCCAAGTTGCTAGGATTATAGGTATGCACTACCCATACCCACCCTTACAATTTTCATTTATATATTTGTTTGTTTGTTTATTTATTTCATTGATATCTATACAGCGTCCTAAGTGTAGTTACTCTTAGCAGGTCATTAAAAAGACAAAGGGCAAAATAGACTAAACATCACCAAAGCTGGCATAAAAATGGTATCGCTATTTCGTTTAACGTGTACAGGTGTTTTTCCTATGTGTATGTCTGTACCATGTGTGCCATGGTGCCCTAGGAAGCAAGAAGAGGGCGTTGGATCCTCTGGAACTGGAATTATAGAAGTTTGTTAGGTTCCAACTGGGTACTGGGAATTGAACCTGAGTCTTCTGGAAAGCAGCCAGTGCTCCTAACCACTGAGCCATATCTTTAGCCTCTTAAAATGAAAAAAAAATTAAACTTGTGTGCACTTTCTCACATGTATGTGTATGCCTTTGCATGTGTTTAGAGTTCAGGACGACTTGTGAGACTTCTTTGACATTTTAAGCTGCAAAGCAGTGGGATCTATTTATACCCTTGAAGTGGAGTGGCTCTAAAACAACTTAATTTTATTGGCTGCTTTATTCAGTCACTGGGGTGGCTGGTGAGGAGTGTACACTGCCTGGGTTTTAGTCCTCTCAAGGCTCGTAGGTGTCCTGGTTTATGACAGAGAAAGGGAGGGAAGTCACTGTTGTGAATATGTCACTTGCTTCATGCACCCTTTGGAGAGCAGCCCAGGCATTTCTGAACTGTGTGCCTGTGCTGTTTTTCTCCTTTCTCTGGCAGCGTAGTAAGTGTGAATATTTTGAAGTTTCTCTAAAATTAGTCTCCCTGGTAGAGCATTCTCCTTCAGGTATGTGCTATTTGAAATAGCTATGTGGATTTGAAGACCAGAGACTTGTTTAGCTTATGGGTTGAAATCAAGGGGCTGGTACTCAATAGGCCTTTAATTAATGAGGGAAGCACCTTGGAATGTCTAGGAGCCTGTTGGAATAGAAATAACTATGGGAATGGATCGTCCCCACAGAGAGCAGGATGGCAGTTGTTTCTTTTTAAATTTAATATTATGTCATGTATATGGGTCTTTTGTCTGCTGCATGTATGTATGCCTGTGTACCACTTGCATGCCTGGTGTCTGATAAAGGCAAAGAGAGCATTGAGTTCTTGGAACTGGAGTTAGGATGTTTGTGAACCACTGTGTGGATGCTGGAATCAAACCTGTGTCCTCTGCAAGACCACCTAGTGCTCTTGACTGCTGAGCCATCTCTCTAGCACCCAGCTTACTGTTTCTCATTGGGCATTTTCCCAATTTGTCTTTAGATAGTGAGGTGACACTTACAGTTTCAAGATGAAATCCGATACTTTTTTTGTCCTCCTCTTTTTGCTTCTGGGCCAGCTTGTCTGAGATTTCAAAAGATTATTAAATCACAGCACAAATCCTGGCCACATGTTGAGTCATTCTGAAGAGAAAAATAGGATGTGCTATGTTTGGAATAGATGCACTCTCTGTGACTGGTGACCAAGCCTATACTCACCTGGTCCTAGCAGGGCATTGGCTGTTCTCAGGTCCTCCAGCATTGACTGTTAGTTTGAAAAAGTGCAAGTCAGACTGACTCAGTGGTTAAGAGCCCTGGCTAGTTTTCCACAAGACCTGAGATCAGTTCCCTGTAACCACATTGAGTGGATCACAACTGCCTATATCATCATACCCAGCTTTAGGAAGATCTAACACCTGGCACCCATGGGCACCTGACACCAACATGCACATCCTCACACCACCCCACTCACATAATTAAAAAATAATGAAAATAAATCTTACAAAGACATGGTGATACATGGCTGTAATATCAGCTATTCAGGTGGCTGAGGCAGGAGGATGACAGGTTAAAGTCCTGCCATGGCTGCAGAGCTAGTTCAAGGCCAAGGCCAACCTAGTAAACTTAGTGAAGGGTCAGGGGTGTAGCTTATGGAAGAAATCTTTAGCGAGAAGCCCAGCGAAAAGACATGACACGGGCCCATCCCTTGTGAGATGGCTTTGGTCTCCTTTGCTGCTTGCCTGGCATTCACTTCCGCTTTCCAGTCTTCCTTTCCTGCATGGCTTCATCCTGTGACACTGCCCTTATGACTTCCTCTACTCAAAGCACCTTGATATTGAATTGCTTGTATTGAAGATTTAGGGTGATGGGGGTTTGAGCCTGCTATCAGCAGCGTTCTGGCCTAGTGTATTAGACTCCACTGTCACCCAGCACTAACACACCCTCCAGCCCTGGGCCTCTGCAGGAGGTCAGCGGATGTCTATCCTGTTCTGCTCTGCTGGAGGCGCTGCTCTTTCTGCATCCCACTTCTAGGCTTCCGGTACCTTCTGATTTCTTACCCAGAGCCTTTGCCCCTTCCTGACTCCTCAGGTGCCCCCCTGTCCCCACCCCAGCTCTGTCTCCTGGTTCAAAGACACATCTGATGGGTTGTCTGAATAGCCAGACTAGAGGAAGCAGAAGTAGAAGCGGGGGGTGCCTGGCTTTTTAAAACTTGATTGAAATTTAGATAAAGCTGTCCTCCTCATAAGAGTCTCTAAGAAAGGGGGGAACATTGTAGAGATTTTTTTTAATTGTTTGTTTTCTTATTTAGTGTGTGCGCATGTGTGTGAACTTGTGGGACCTGTTCTCTATTTCTACCTGTGGGTCCCAGAGATCAAACTAAGACCGTCAGCCTTAGTGTCAAGCACCTTTTCCCTTCAGATACTCTTGCTAGCTCCAAGACTGATGTTTTCTTGCCTGGGGTGGATCTCGGATTGTTTGGTTATGTTTATCGCCATCACCACTGCCATTACCACCGATGGTGCACCTCATTCTTCCTTTGTTTCTTATTCCCCTTTCTTTACACATTGAAGAATATCAACTGGCCAAGCACGGTGGTGCTTGCCTGTAATCCAGGCACTTGGGAGGCTGAGGCAGGAGGATCACTAACTAGTTCAAGGCCAGCCTAGGGTACATACAATTTTTTTTTAAAGATGATGAGGGCTGAAGGGACGGCTCTGTGGTTAAGAGCAGAGGCTGTTCTTGCAGAGCACCTGGGTTCAATTCCCAGCACCCACGTGGTGGGTTAAACCGTCTGTGACTCAGATCCCACCCTCCTGGTCTCTGTGGTCACTAGGCACAAACATAGTGCATAGACATAGCTTACAGGCAAAACACCCATACACGTAAAATGCGGACTGAAGAAAATTAATGACTGAAAAATCATGGAGCCCTGATGCTGTTTGACTCTGAGTGACTCAACTAAGCAAAGCTCTTCCCCCGAGAACAGGAAGAGGATGAAGGAAGACTGCAGGTGAGAACTGGAGAGACTCAGCTGCGTGAAGAAGTTAGGCCTTTGAAGAAGGCTTTGCTCTTGTGAGGTGTCCACAGTAAAGACTCTGGAATCCCATTATGTGGAAGCCAAGTGTTGGGAAAACACATTCTCTATTCCACTTTTGGAACCATGAACTAGGGTCAGTAATGTTCCCACAGCTCTGATAAGAATGAAGGGAGACTTGTGTATTTAGGATTAGGAGACAAAGGCTCTTAGGATCATTCACGTAGCCCAAAATGGCCTGGACATCACAGTCTTCCCCCATAGAAACAAGATCGCTTAGAAATGAAGAAGTCAGCATTTGACAGACTGAGTTTGAGGCCAGCATGGACTACTATTTCAGGCCCTCCAGGACTACACAGCAAGACCAGGACCCTGTCTAAATAAAGTAAAACAAAACAAAGTCAGTTGGCCCAATGGGACATCCTTCTATTCTGGACTGACTCCCTAGAGTCTAGAATTAGCTAGGAGTTGGTGAGGGCACTCAGTTTCATTTTTTGAGACAGGGTCTTACTATGTAGTCCTGGCTGGTCTAGAACTTGATACATAGACCAGGCTGGCTCAAACTCAACAGATTTGCCTTCCTCTGACTCCGAAGTGTGCCTCCATGTCCAGTAAGCTGAGGGTACTCTAGTCAGAAGAAGAGGAGGGAGGAGGGGGAAGGGGTTTTTTTTGTAGGTTGGGTTTTCAGTGGAGACTGTGGTGATTGAAAGTGATTTGGACAAGTGGAAATGGGAAACCAGAGAACTGGTCCTTCTTGAAGAATGACTTAAATCTCACCCTTCAAAAACATCCAGTTCACATTCTAGGCAGTGCGAGTCTTCATGTCAGACAGACAGACTGGAGGCTTTTTCAAAGGCAGGAAGATAGACAACAAAAAATGTGTTAGCTTGCTTGAGTTTGACTCCAGTCTTTGCCATTTATTGACTGAATTACTTTGATCAAGTTATTTATTTTAAAGATTGGTTTTAAAAACATTTAAAATTACATGTATGTATGAGCCTGTGACTCTTAAGTCACAGTGTGCATGTGGAAGTCAGAAGACCGCTTGCAAGGAATTGGTTGTCTCCTACCATGTGGTACTGGGAATTGAACAAAGGGCTTGGCCGTATAGGCTCTTAACAACTGAACCATTTTGTTGGCCCAAGGTTTGTTTTGATTGTGTTTGTAAATGTATGTCCATGCACTTCTGTGTGAGTGTGTGTGTGTGTGTGTGTGTGTGTGTGTGTGTGTCTTAGAGTGACGGCTCATTCCTGTGTTTGCATGTGGAGGCAAGAAGAGGACTTTGGAGTTACGGGCATTTGTGAGATGCTTGGTTTGTCACCTGTGTGCTGGGATGGATCGCAGACTCTAGTCTCATGATTGTCCAGCCAGCACTCTTAGCTGTTAGCCATCTCTAGAGCCCCCAGGCACGTCACTTAAACTTTCAGTTTCTTCCTTAAAGATGTGAATAATGTTTCCTGAGAGGTATATGTGATTCACTGAGTTCCTGTAAGTTGCCTAGAGGCCCACTGGCACTCAGGAGCGAGCATCTCATTTCCCTTGTGTGCAGTTTGCAAAGAAACATCATTCCAAGTCTTTCAAAACATAGGTGATGAGACATAGCTTTTCACAGGGCAAAGAGGCCAAGTCATAGTCATATAGTAGTCGCCATAAGTGTCAGAGCTGAGTCTTGAACCCATGTAATCTGGCTTAAAGTATGTTCTTGATCATTACACTAGACTCAGAATTTACTTGAGGGGGTGAGTTAAAAATGTCCTTGTGGTACCAAGGAAAGAAAACCTGCACTTGAACAAGGCTTACTTGCTTGGATTCTAAATGTCCGAGAAGATCATTTGGGCTAAGTGCCAAAATGACTTAGGAGTTCCTGCAGTCATTTCTACCTCTAAAGGACTTGGACTTGCTTGTCGAATTTGTTTTTGAGACAGGGTCTTATTCTGTAGTCCAGGCTGCCCCCAGACTCATGATGATCCTCCTTCTTTGGCCTTCTGAGTGCTGGGATTGGTGGTATGAGTCACCTTCTGTCTTAGTTAGGATTTTATTGCTGTGAAGAGACACCATGACCATGGCAGCTTTTATAAAGGAAAGCATTTAATTGGAACTGGCTTACAGTTCAGAGGTTTATTCCATTGTCAGCATGGCAGCAGGAAGGCGGACAAGGTGCTGGAGAGGGAACCTACGTTTGGATCGGCAGGCAACAGGTAGAGTGTCCACTAGACCTGGCTTGAGCATCTGAAACCTCGTTAGCCCTTTCCTATTTTCCTCAATAAAGCCACACTTGCTCCAACAAGGCCACACCTCTTAATAGTGCCACTCTGTATGAGCCAATGGGGACCATTTTTATTCAAATTACCACACACCCCATGTGCCAGTGTGTGTGCACACTTGAATGTGTGCGTGCGTGTGTGATTCGTATGTGGGCTCACTGGTGCAGATTCATGGAAGTTGTCATAGGAGGTCTTCCTTGATCTCTAGCCATATTGAGGCAGGTCTCTTTGTTGA
>JAMJFZ010003540.1:0-87120 GCA_026225945.1 Cricetomys ansorgei
GCTGAGTGACCCCCTCATAGAAAGGTGGGGAGGAATGATAGCAAATCCAGCACTCTCCTGAAGGAGTGGCGTTGCGAGCAGTTAAAACTTGCCATGACTCATTTACCATAGTACTTATAAGTTCTGCTGATGATGGGGAACCATCAGGCAGGGTGGGCTGAAACAAGGTGCTTGTTGGAGGTGACACACTGGGTATTGAAGTTTTTTGGTTTGGTTGGGAGTTGGATTTTACTTTGGCGATCTGGGCATTAGGCCCTATTGAGATCTTCTGTTGATTTGGAAGGGTTTTAACTAGTTTAATTCTAAAGGTGAGGCCAAAATCTTTATTATTTTTATATATTCTTAAGCCCCATTCATATCCTCTGTTGGTCCAACCGGTGGCGGCTTTTTACCAGCCTCGGTAAAAGTAATTAAAAGAGGATTGCACCATCCTTTTGTAGAAGAGTCAGAACTGTACTTACTCGTATCTTGGTCTGAGCCTCTTTTAACTGTAATGTAATCCCATGAGGAGGAAGGATTCCAATAGGTGTCTCCTGTGGTCTCACAGCCCCAAGAGGCACAGAAGTACTCAGGGGAGTGGCCACATTTATAATTCATAGAGCTGTCCCTGTGTGAGCCTGGGCACACATATATCCCAACTCCCTGTAGAGCTTCTCTTTTACCAGGGTTGTTGCAACCCGCTGCATTGGAGGTGCCCTGGTATTTCCACACCACCTTTTTACCATTGTCTGGAGCCTCTTGTTGCGGTGCAAGGATATCAGGGATTCCCCAGTCAGGTGACACCCGAAAGCCAATTTGCAAAGATCGGGATTTAATATTGGCCATGGCTGGGTAGCAGTGATGGTGGAATTGGAGTATATTATATCACCAGCCTCATTAATCACTTGCCAAGTATACTTATAAATTTGATGTGGTGAAGTGGGTTTGTTGACGGAGGCGAGAACCGTGCTGGCCAGGACTCCAAGCAGGATCTGCAGAGGCGTCATTTTTCTTCTTTTTTTTTCCTGTAAAGAGAAACAGAGGCGCATCTCAGGGGCTTTTCCCTAGACTTGCCATGTTGTCTACTTGTTTTATCAGCCTCTCTGGGAGCCATCTAGCCGTTCCTTCTTTTGAGTCATATACGCACGCATGACCGTGTCCCCAAATGAGAACAGGGTCTGGCCCATGCCAATTTCCATGTAATGGGTCTTTCCATTTAACTTGAGCATAATTGTCAATTGTCTGTGGATGCCATAGCCGATCAGCCACCGTTTTTCCCGGGCATCCATGGTAAGGAAATTAATAACAAATAAGGCATGATTGAGAACATTTTTATTCTGGCTGGGCAAAGGGAAAAGAGCGTGGCCCAACCTTTTAATCATGTTTTTAATAGTTTGGTGGGCCCTTTCAACAATTCCCTGTCCCTGGGGATTATAGGGAATGCCCGTAATATGTTTAACATTCATTTGTGAACAAAACTGTTTAAAGGCCTGGCCTGTATATCCAGGTCTATCATCTGTCTTTATAAGCCTGGGGATTCCCATAACCGCCATGCAGGCGATCATGTGTGAAATAACATTATTGGAGGCTTCCCCAGCTTGAGGTGAGGCAAAAATAAACCCACTAAAGGTATCTATAGTCACATGTACGTATTTAAGTTTCCCAAAAGTAGAAATGTGGGTTATATCCATCTGCCATATTTCATTAGGCATTAATCCCTGGGGGTTTACTCCCAAGTGAGGGTCAGGTAGGAAGGTGACACAATGTTGACAGTTTTTTACTATTTGATGAGCCTGGTCTCTGGAAAGGTTAAACTTTAATCTTAAGGTATGGGCATTCACATGGTGGAGGGAATGAAATCGTTGAGCCTCTGTAAGGCGATTGTGGGTAGTTATTCCTGTAATTTGGGTGGCTTGGTCTGCCTTATTGTTTCCCTCAGCTAGGGGTCCAGGAAGGCCAGAATGACTTCTTATGTGGCCTATAAAGAAGGGGAGATTTCTTTGTAATATTAGTTGCTGAATTTTATAAAACAAGGGGGAGGCATTTGTGGTTGGTTTAATATAGGAGGTGGTTTCTAATAGGGGTATGGAAAAAGCCACATAGGAGCTATCGGTATACAAATTAAAAGAGGAATCTCTTAATAACAAAAATACTTGAAATATAGTGTAAAGCTCTACCAGCTGTACTGACTCATAACCTGTCTTCCATTTATGTATCTGGTCACCAATGACTGCTGCGGCAACCCCATTTGCAGAACCGTCTGTAAAAACTATACAGGTTTTAGAAATGGGATCCCTTTTGGTTACTTTAGGAAAAACAATGGGGTGTTTTTGTATAAACTGTAACAGTCTGTCTGCAGGATAATGATTATCTAACTGGCCGGGGAAGGAAATGCAGCTAATCTCCAACTCATCATCATTATTCATTAGCCACTCTATTTGTGCGGGGGGTTATGGTAATATTATCTTGGTTGGTTCAATCGCAAGAATCCTTCTAATTTGGAGTCTCCCCTCTTTGTTAAGGAATGCTACTAAGGAAAGGTAGGGGGTTAGGACCCTGGCATGAGAGGCAGGCAAGTGAATCCAAAGGAGGGGAGCAGTCTGCCAAATGACTGCAGTTGGAGAAAAGGAAGTGGGCAATATTATGAGTAATAAAGGCTTAGCGGGTGCATAATAGGTTATGGACTGTGAAGTAATTGCTTGATTAACCTTTTCTAAGGCCTGAAGCGCTTCAGGGGTAAAGGAACGAGGAGAAACAGGATCTGTATCTCCCTTTAATATATCAAATAGAGGTTTCAAATCTCCTGTGGTCAATTTTAGGTATGGGCGGAGCCAATTTATATCTCCTAGAAGCCTTTGAAAATCATTGAGGGAGTTTAAAGTATCTACTCTAATCTGGGTCTTTTGTGTAAGAATCCTGTTGGGAAGGAGTTCAAAACCTAAAAATAATTGCGGATGTTTAAGTTGGATCTTTTCGGGAGCCACTTTTAATCCAAAATGAGTAAGCCTTTGTATCAATGTTTGGGTTAATTTTTGTAATTCTGAGAGATTTGGTCCTGCCAAGAGAATATCATCCATATAATGAATGATATACAAACAGGGCCACTGTTTTCTAAAGGGATCAACAACTTGTGCTACAAATCTTTTACACAAAGTTGGGCTGTTAGCCATGCCTTGAGGGAGAACCTTCCAGTGGTACCGTGGCATGGGGCCAATATGATTAGGAACGGGCAAACTAAATGCAAATCATTCGTTCGCAGTCATCCAGATGGAGGGGAATAGAAAAAAAGCAATCTTTTAAATCAATCACAATTTTATGAAATTCTTTTGGAATAGCTACAGGAGTGGGGAGCCCAGGTTGGAGGGCTCCCATAGGCATCATTGTTTCATTTATCTTTCTTAAGTCTTGGAGGAGCCTCCACTTCCCCGAGCGTTTTTGTATCACAAAGATGGGAGTGTTCCACAGGGAGGTGGAGGACTCTATATGGCCAGCGTGTAATTGTTCCTGCACTAGTTCTGAAGCTGCTTGCAGCTTAATTTTTGTTAAAGGCCACTGGTCCACCCAGACAGGTATGTTATTTTTCCAAGTTATTTTATCTGCCTGGGGTGCAGGAGGGCCAGTGGCCGTCAGGAAAAAATTGTCTCATTCCTGGCTTTATATCCCAAGCCCTGTCTGTCATGTTTTTCAATAATCTGGACAGGTTCAGTAATACCCTGACCTTGTTTTCCCAGCCCCTGGCCAGGTAAATATCCTAGTTTTAGCATTTGTTTTCCCACTATCTCATTTGGGCTGCACATTACAAGACTCATTTGAGATAAGATATCTCTTCCCCATAAATTTACTGGGAGGTTGGGAACTACAAAGGGCTGGACGATACCCGAGTTTCCTTCTGAGTCTGTCCATTCTAACATGGCAGAGCTCTGTAAGGTATTATTAGATTGACCTATTCCTTTTAAATGAGTTAGGGATTCTTGTAGGGGCCAATCTGTGGCCCAGTGGCGCTGTGCTATAACCGTAGCGTCTGCCCCTGTATCTAATAGGCCACTGAAGACCCTGCCATTTAGCTTAAGTTTAAGTGTAGGTCTTTCATTTGTAATGGCCTGGATCCTATATATATCTGTAGAGCCTGGTGTGGAGGAGCCTCGAGGAAGGCCTTGTGAGGCATACTGGCCATGAAAGGGAAGAGGCAATGCTTGAGCCACAGCTTGTCCTTTTAAAATAGTTATCGGGCCTGACTCAGCTTTAATTATGGCAAAAATTTGTCCAGTGTAATCTTGGTCTACAAGGGTGTGATATACAAAAAGTCCCTTTTGAATGAGAGAGGCGTGGCCCAGTATTAAGTATATAGAGCCTGGGGGAGGGGGCCCAAAGGCTTTGGTGGCAATTGCCAAGGTGCTATCCTCAGGTGTTAATATTGAATCGGAGGTGGCACACAGGTCTAGTCCTGTGCTACCTGGGGTGGCGTGGCATAGGGACGATTTGTACCCACTGGCTGTGGCCCCGTTGTTTGATGAGTCAAAGGATTGGGGGCCCGGGGCTGGCCCCCTCACCCAGTTTCCGCGCCAGCGGCGGGAGGGATTTCCTTGAATGTCACCAGTGGGTCTACAAGCATTTGCCCAATGTCTTCCTTCTTACACTGGGGCAGATGGATGGAGGCCCAGGCTATGAGGGAAGTCCCCATTTGGGATGGGCTGTTGAGAAGCCTCAGGGCACTCTCCGGCAAATGTCCAGGTGATTTACACTTAAAGCAGAACACGACCCTGCATCCTCCTCCTTGAAAGGCTGCCACCTATTGCCAGGTTAACCGATTTTGAGACTGAATAGGAAAGCGGGTCTACATCCGCACAAAGCCGAATAAAATCATCTAAACTTTTATTTCTGGTTTTTCCACGAAGGGCGGCATGGCACGAAGCATTAGCATTTTCAAAAGCCAGTTGTTTTATAAATTTACTATCAGTTTCTCCTGGTCCCATAATTCGTTCCGCGGCTTTCGTAAGCTGGGCAAGGAGAAGTCACTATATGGTTCTTGATTTCCTTGTACAATTTTTGAAAGTGAGGTGGTAGAGGATGCCCTTGTCAGGCAAGGCTCTCCAGGCCCCCAATGCAGCCTCTTTTACTTGAGGAGAGTAGACCCGCTGAAAAACCTGATCTGTCTGTCCTCAGATATAATATTTGCCCTAGTCCTTTGAGTTTATCTGTTGTCCACCTGTTTTCTTCCATTTTGTTGGATCCCACATTTTGTTTGGCCAAGGACTGGCACCTATCCATGAATTCAGCTTTCCAATGCAAAAAATCACCTCAGGTGAGGACAGCCTGGGTTATAGTATACCATTCTCCTGGAGTCAGGTGTTCACCCTGTGCCAGGGAATCTAGGAGTGCCATGGTAAAGGGTGCAGTAGGGCTATAAAGGTTTACCGCAGAGCTTAAGTCCTTCAAATGTTTAAATTTTATCCTCCTAAACCTGGGGCCACCAGTGAGGTGGGCTTGCGCAGGCGGCGGAGGGTTTTCCAGGGCCTGGTTTTAGGAATTTCCGGGACCTGGCTGGGGATCAGGTCGGCCCCCTTCATCAGAATCTTGGTGTTGATTTTGAGGTTTCTTCTTCTTCGCCCTCCTCTTCCTGGGGAGGTTGCTCCTTCATCCCTGGAGGTGTCCTGACCCTCATTTTGTGAATTATGGCTTTGGCCTCTTGTAATTACGGGAAAGGTTAATAGCGGCTTAGGAGCATTTTTAATTCCGGGGACGGATAAATGATTTTTATTTTTTTTTGGGTCTTTTTCTTTATCGGAGTGACAATTGATGTTGTTAAAGTGAGCTGGGTCAAGTTGCTTTGTAAGGAGGAGAGTTCCAAAAGTAATGCGGCATGCTCCTTTTGGAGACTGAGGACCTTATTTAAATCTGAAACCTGTTTTTGAAGGTTCTGTTGAACAATCCGCAAGTCAGGAGTAGGTTCTGAAGGAGCTATTGGGGAGGGGAGCAGAAGTAATAGCCGGAGCGCAAACTGGTGGACAATAGGGGGGCGCGGTCTGGAAATCAGAGGAGGCCAGTCAGGATTATAGTATCGAGCGGCTTTTTCCTCTAGGTCTTCCTCCTCTGAAGGAGTAAGAGAATTACAATCTTGGTATTTTGGATCCATGACAGGGAAGAGAGAAAACTGATTTTTTGTAGGCCTTTTAAACCTTTTTTTAATTTTTTGTGTGGTTGAGGGACCTACGGATCCCTTTTTCTTTCCTACAGTCGTATTTAAGTCTTTGAGGGATGGATATAGTTTGTTATGAGGAACCTTACAAGGGCTCGGCAAAGAGGGTTGTGGTTTTTCTTTATGGCAGGTGCCCAGGTCTGTTAATGGCTTGTCAGAGGGGGGCAGAAGAATGACTGAATTATTAGAGGCTTCTAGTTCCTGTGAATGAAGGGAGGTAAAGGGAGGCGGAACGTGACAAGGGTTTTATATAATCTTCGGCAGAGTCAACTATGCCTGAAGAATTAGGGGATTGGAGAAGTTCATTAATAAGATTCCAATAACTAAAGTGTCTGAAATGGGACACCGCTCTGGTCCCTTTGTTATAAAAAAGGAGTTAAGATCATCTTTAACCTTTTGCCATTTCTTAGGGTTTATAGAAGATGACTCTATAATGAACCACTTGCAAACTTCACCCATAAAAATAAATTAATCAAATCTTTCTTTTTTACCTTTACCCCTCTCTCCCTAAGACAAGTCTTGACATACTTAATAAACAAGACTTCTTTAGACAATCCTTGACACATCTCCTAGAACGAGGACAATCTCTTACCTGATGAAGGCGTCTTCTTGCAGGTCCCAAGATCAGCCCTGGGATCGGTGAAGCCAAAGTCTTTATTCACTTTCAGTTAGTGCCGATGGCATCTCCTGCCGTGCGCATGGCCTTTTAGGGGTCCTTGTTCCGATCTGGGGTCAGGGCCTCGAGCCCCCGTTTGGGCGCCACCCTTCTCCCGACCTGCAGGGCCATTAATTAGTGGGTCTCGAGGAGGACCACCCAAACCTGAAAAGAGATGGGATGGGGGAGAAGAGACGAGAGGCCAAGCAGATTGTCAAGGCTTCGTTTTATTGAGTGTTTTTTCAGGAGGTTATATAGGGCAGGGA
This sequence comes from Cricetomys ansorgei, assembly GCA_026225945.1. Taxonomy (NCBI): domain Eukaryota; kingdom Metazoa; phylum Chordata; class Mammalia; order Rodentia; family Nesomyidae; genus Cricetomys; species Cricetomys ansorgei. The sequence continues at coordinate 7,097 of JAMJFZ010003540.1, forward strand.
TAAGGAAGCAGCTGCAGTGGGGTCGAACCCTGAGGTGCACGGAGTGGAACGATCTTGTGGTTTTTCTCCCAAAAAGTCCCCAGCAGCCTAGCTCCCAATACTATGAAAAGTCATTAATTTCTCAAAGCACTGAAGCAAGCATTAATTTCTCAAGCACTGAAAGAAAGCAGAAGGAACAAGGAAGTTGTAGAGGGGCCAAGTTATGAGGCATTGAGCTATATTTGTCAGCCTGCCTGAATTGTTGGGGGGTGGTTTTCTACATTTTTTTCCTTCCAGGTTTTGAAGGTCAGGTTCCAGCTGGGAATTCCTGGGGTGCCTGGTAAACATACTAAGTTTTCAAGTGTAAAAGGTGATATATTGATGAAAGAGAGGATAGATTGAGTTTCTCATTAGAGAATTTATAATATCCAGGGCAAAAGGATAGATTTTTAATACCATTAAACCTTTACCAAAGTTCTTAATTATCACAAATGTGTTTATTCTCTATCTAGCCAGGGCCCCAGCCATTGTCTTTCAGTTTGAGATCTGTAACATTCGGCTGAAGCCCTTCCCTTAGCAAGCTTTTCTCACCATGGCTAGCTCATATTTAACTTGCTGTAGGGTGTGCTGCTGACTATTTAAAAAGTGGGCAGCTCATTTGTCTTATATTGTTCTGCATTCCTCATCAATATGATGAGAAGTCTATGAGTCTTTCTAGTGTGATTCTGAAGGGACTGGTGCAGTACCCAGCATCCAGGGACATTTAAGAATAATACATAATCCAGGTCTTGAGAATTTTTATTTCAGTGCATGGGAGAAGAGATGTTGTAGTAGACTACAATCTTTTACCATCAATTTAGGAAAAAAGAAAAGAAGGATGAAAGGGACTCTTCACCGCTTTCATAGGCTGCCTTGATAACGATAGAAAGGTAGAAACCTTCATAGCCCTTTTAGACTGTCCTAAGCTTGGGACAGAAGGAACTGACAGTGAGCCAGTGTAAGTTTTGAGCTCACTATCTGCAAACCCAACCTCTCCAATTGATGTTCTTCTATGCAATAATCAATCAACCTGTGACTGATGAACCAACCAAACAACCACCCACCACCCACCCACCACCCACCTGGTCTCCAGCTTCAACGCTTATATACTGCTAACATAAGTTCTGATAAATTTAAGCAGCCCACAATCCTAAAAACAAGTTTACACATGGCAAAACAACTGCACCTGACTAAATTATAGCCACCAGCATCGAGCATTCCAAATTTAACTCATAATCATCCACCACACCTGGGAGGGGAACACAAACCTAGTCCATACGCCATTTTGGGTTTTTAAAGAAACCAAAATAACAATGACTTCTTACAAGTATCCTGTTACAGAGAGAGTCAGTTTTCACAGCGAAATAACAGAGCAGATACTATGGAGTGCTCTATGTCCACAACTGGGCAGGGGATAGAATATACGCTAAGAAGGATGGGCCTTTGTACTTATGCACTTGTGGGTCAACTGGGAGCTTGTCAGAGAATCAACTACTTTTCTGGTTTCTGTGATAAAGTATCAGTCAAGGGCAAGTTAAGGAGGAATTGGTTTTGGATATTGGTTTCAGGAAGCAGCCCATCATGGTGAGAACAGCATGGTGGCAGGAAGCAGCTGCTCACACTGTACTCAGTGGGAGGCAGAGTAGCGAATGCTAATGCTTGGATTGCTTTTACCCTTTTATTCAGCTTCCCTTTCCTCCATGGAAGGATTTGCTCCACATTCAGTGTGGTTTCGCCCCACTTTAATGAACTTAATCTAGAAATTCAGTACAGACATGCTCAGAAGTGTGTTTCCTTTCTTTTTTTATTCCTCTCTTTTCGTTTTCTTTCTTTCTATTTTCTTTTGAGAACAAGGTTTCTCTGTTGTAACTCTGGCTGTCCTGGAAGTCACTCTGTAGTCCTAGGCTGGCCTCGAACTCACAGAGACCTGCCTGCCTCTGTGCTGGGATTAAAGGCGTGGGCCACCACTGCCTGGCTAGAGGGATATTTCCATACAATCACATCATGTTGACAGTGATCATTCACTATCACAGCAAGGTAGAAAGGAAGTTGTTTGGGGCACAAAAGCAAATTTTGGAGATAAGAAAAAAATTTATATGTCTGTATACTTGTACATGACTGTGTTGTGTATGCCATGTGTGTTACCTACAGAGACCAGGGTTCTAGATCCCCGGGAACTGGAGGTACAAGTAGTTATGAGCCACTCAACATAGGAGCTAGGAAACCAACCCATGCCTTCTGGATGAGTAGCAGGAACTCTTAAATGCAGAGCCATCTCTCTAGCCCTGAGAGTATTTATATACAGGAATAGGGCTCTGAAAGGTCTTGGTACATTCAAGAAATGATGATCACCTGGGTGGTGGTGGCACATGCTTTTAATCCAGCAGCAGTCAGGAGGCAGAGGCAGTAGGATCTCTGTGAGTTCAAGGCCAGCTTTGACTACAGAGTGAATTCCAGGATAGCCAGAGTTACAATGGAGTGAACCCTGTCTCGGAAACCCCCTCACCCACTTCCTCCCCCACTCCCCCCCCAAAAAAAGCAAGAAAGAAAAGATGAACCATTCTGGTGGCAGAAGCAGAGTGACTTCAAAGGTGAGAGGACAGGGATGGGTAGATGGCCATCATTGTGAGGATCTTTGCATGCACCTGAGCCATCACAGTTCCATCTCAGACTCTTTGGAGAGTTCAGATGTTCAATAGGAGAGGCATACTTTTCTTTGCTCTTTATAAAAAACGATTTCCTGTCTGGTGTAAGAAATGCTCCAGGATTTTAGTGACCATGGAAAAATCTTTGCACTCGGTCTGAAAGCCTAAAGCATGGAGATTAATGGAAAGTGAATTATAGTGCCATATCTAACATTCAGAGGATTGCTTTTGGTGATTTACTGAGAGTACGAGGCATAGACCTATCAAAAATTGTGGTTTCTAGCTTGGAAGACTGGATAGTCATTAGTTTACATACTAAGAATTCTTAACAATATTATCAATATTTTTGAATAACAATTTATAATTCATTAACCCATTTTTAAAAACCCGCACAACTGGGCCTGGAGAAATAGATGGCTCAGTGGTAAAGATTGCTTGCCACTAGAAGGTGTGAGTTTGGTTGCCAGTACAAACATCAGATAGCTCACAGTGGACTGTAACTCCAGTCCTGGGGCATCTGACTGCCTCCTCTGAACCCTGCAGGCACTGCACACTTACATGCACAGACATGCACACAGACATACAAAATAAGCACAATAAAAAGAAGTGGAACCCTTTTAAAAAGATCAGCAACATAATAAATTTCATAGCTGTATCTGGTTCATGCTGTACCAACCCCAATTAGATGCCTGAACTTTTAAATAATGGCTAAAATTGGGCTTCTGCAGAATGTGTGCAGCTGAAAAGAGACTCCTGTAGAGTGAAATACTGAGACATATCAAACACTTCTAAACTTGGAAACATTTATTTTAGGATACTTAAAAAATTTTGATGACCTGTTCAAAAGCTGTGAGCACCTGCTGAACAGTTTGTTTCTAGTTTATCCCATGATGCTCATGTTGCATTTCCAGAGGAGGAGAGGAGGGAGGTGATGCGATGCTGTGTCAGGAAGACTGTTCTGTAGTGATATGAGAGACAGTCATGTTGGTGTTAGTCCCTGCAACAGGCAGCAAATTTGCTTCCTGGGGAGGGATGGCAGTTTCTCAGGACCAAGCTGGAAGACTGAACATGAGACAGTGGGAGATGCAATTGCCTTAGTGGTAGTCAGGCCCCCTGTAAAGTAGGATTTGTCTCTCAAAATTTGTCCCCAGAAAAGATAAAACAATTTTTGAGCAGCATTTTGGAATTTATCCATCTGCTGATTAGTGGAAATCATAGAGGCAGAGATATGTTAGATTACTAGATATACGCACTAAGTGCTTAAAAAACACACAGTGCTGGGGACATGTTGTGGGATGGGGCCCAGAACTTCTACTAATGTAGTACCAATTGGACCCTTGGAAATCTATTTTAGCCTTGGGGCAAGAGAGATGGCTCAGTCCTTAAGAGTACTTATTGCTTTACCATCAGACCTGATTTTCATACCTCTCATGCATCTCATGCAGGTCATGTTTTTAAGTCCTGTTCAAGGGATCCAACACTTCCTCTGGCCTCTGTGAGAACACAGGTGTGTGTACACATATACAGACTCTCACACACACATGTAGCATGGTAAAAAGAAACATTTAAAGAGAGTTCAGTTTAAATTATATGTGTAGAAAACCTGGAAAATGAGACAATGTTTTTGTAGTGTGTGATAAAAAGGATATATACGAAAAATAATACAGTATACCTAACGAGTATACATTATTTAATTGAATAAAGCATTTTTTTTTATCTCTAGTACGATGAAAATGTTCTGAAGCAATAGACATGTTTAATAACCTACAATATTACGTCCCAGTTAATATGGCAAAAAAGAGTTGTTTGCGTTTTGTTTCCTCTTGAGAACTAAAATTTGTATATGGAGTCAAGAAAACTGTGGGAACAACTTTGTGTTCTTAGTAACCATTTATTAAGTTAATGGGGCTTCTGGGAAATTTCATTGAGAAATCAGTTATTGTTATGGCTATTTTCTGAATCATGGTGATTTATTTTCACTCCTTTTCAAAATAGTATAGTAGAAAATACCCAAACTTCAAATCAAGGTTGTTTGAAAGTAAGATGAGAATAATGAGTGAGAGTAAATTCTTGTAAACTTTGGCATTATTTATCAAAACCATGCAATATATCGAGGTGCAGAATGTATTCCTGTTTTGCAGAGGGCTCAATCAGTAAGGTGCTTCCTGCACAAGCACTAAGGTCTGAATTGGGATATCCATCAGCTCCATGAAATGCTCTGTGGGGCAGTGTGTGCCTGGAACCTAGAGCCAAAGTTCTAGCCAACTGTCTAACCCCATTGTGAGGATCCCTCAGGTTTAGGGAGAGACTCTGTGCCAATAAATAAGATGGAGAATACTATAGGAAAGCACTTAACACTGACCTTTGATCTCCATATCCATGTGTACACACGTGGACATTCACCTACACGTGTGTACACTCACAAACATTATAGTCACCATCAGCACCATCACCATCCCACTCTGCCCATCTGCTTTACTTGAAGCTCTTTAGGTCTCAGGCAGACCCTGTGTACTGCATCGTGTGCATTCAGTGCCTGGATGAGCAATCCTGCCTTTCTTCTGAACCCCTAATGTGATCTCTAATTTGTCTACACTATTATAAAGCCTGCAGGTTATAAAATGAACTCCTGAGTATTTCTCTTTTCAGTGTTTACAGTCTGATGTAACAACCTTTACAAACTGAGATACTGAACATTGTGTTCGTGGGCTTGCTGGTGTGTTTGCTATGCATTCTCAGTTCTTACTCTTCTCCGTGAGTGTCCCCACTTCCCAGCCAAGCACTGTGGCGGTGCCTGGTGAGAGATCTTCGTCGTGCTGTCTGTCACAGCACATTTCTCAACTAGTTGGAATCACAGGTGTCATTGTTTCACCAATTACTTCCTTCATGAACATAACCAGAAACAGGTGTCATACTCTTTTGACTCTGGTTAGTTGCTATGGTAGTACTTCAAGTATCACATGACATTGAAACCTACTCTTTCATCTGGAGTCAACGCTGAAACTTAAGGCTGGGCATAAAGCTCAGTGGTAGAACATGAAAATAATGTGTGTGAGGACCTGGTTTCTCAAAAGCTGCTGTAAGAATTTTCTTTCTGTTAATCACATGGTTTGGTTTTGCTCCTCATAATTTGAGGATTTTATGCTACTTTATAAAGTTGGTGGTAAGTTATTTTTTAGGATGCTATAAAGTACGATATGTAAAAAAAAAAAAATTTAAAGTGATCCAGGACTGGCAATATGGCTTAGCATGTGAAGATGATTGCTGCCAAACTTGATATTCTGAGTTCAATCCTAGGGATTGTTTACCATGATAAATCTCTCCATATGGTGTGATCTGTTTGGCCAATAAAGTTTCTATTGATCCAGGTACAAAACATATATGTCTGTGAATACTATGACAAATGCCACCACCTACTGTGTCCCCTGTAGCATCCAAGAGCTTAACTGTGGAACCTTGAATTACCATAATGAAAAAGACATCATCTCTTTTTCGTCTTTATAATCAGCCGACCCAGTGTCTGCAACTTCTGACAGATGAATACTGTCACAGTGTCTGATTTCTTCGAGGACAGGAAGAGTCAATCTAGGAAGAGCTGGAGGGCTGACTGCTTTACATAATATTGAGATCCCACGATGAGTTCAGCCCTATCAGTATGATATGATATTTATTGTAAGGAAGAACCATATCTGCTTGGTTGCCTCCATTACTTGGCCATTTTTACCCCGTGTAAGTGATAGCTTTTAATTACATATCCCTGGGACTTTCTTTTCCCCTACTGTTCATTAGTTCTTCAGCAATCTCTATCAGCACTGTTTCCTAGTCTCCAATGTCATATAAGGAGGTTAGGAGTACCATGCTATATTTTCATCTTGATAGATGTCACATCACTTGGATTCCTTCTTCAAAACCATGCCTTCCAACACTGTGAGGAATGGACAATATTAGAGCCCAGAATTTTACAGATCCTGATGTTATCAAAATTGAAATAACTGGAAAAAAATACACATGCCTGAATCATAATCTTGGTCTTTTTCTTATTCTGGAGGCATAGAAGTAGAGCTAACATTCCATCAGCTTCTCAAAGGTTTTTGCATCCAACATTCTATCTCAGGAAGCATTTTGGGATTTTTGTCAGACTGTTTCACAATATTCCATGACCTATGTAGCTGAGGCCAATCCCGAGAAATTATTTAGCCTATCCCAAGGGAGCTCCAACAAATATAAAAGTCTGTCCCACGTCCAGCCTTTTGCTCTTGTGTATGAGAGGCATTACAATTACCTAGGCAGCAGGACGCCATACTCATTGGCTTCATGAGTGGCATGGGCAAGTCTCTTTGAGCTGTAGTTCTTGTGCAGATTCTTCTGAATCCTGGGATGTGTAGCGTCCTTTTCAATGATGTCCTTGTCTGATTTTTTTTACTGCTGGACTTGTGAAATTAGTTAGAAAATATTGCCTCTTCTTTGACTTTTTCTGGTGGGAATTATGGGGAATCCATTGGTTCACTGAGCATTTGATAGATTTCAGTATTGAAGTCATGAGATCCTGGGATTTTCTTTGATGGGAAGCTTATTGATTCTCAGTATCCATCATCACTGTTAAATTAAAGTTATGGCGCTTATCGGAGAGTCCAGCTTTGAATTTCCAATGCTCTTTATTAATCACAAGCCATGTCAAATCTCAGGGAATTCTATATCCGGGCAGTTAGGCAAAGATCTCACTCCATCGCTTCCTCACCCCATGCTCTCCTCTTGGTTCTCCTCTCCAAGCTTCTTCTTCCTTGTTCTCTGCTGTCTGTCTGTCTCCTTCCTTCTATGCCCTTGCCCTAGTTCTTTTTTATTCCAAATCCTCTCTGTCTCCACCCAGCCTTCCAATATACAAATCAATGGAGCCTAACCTTCATCTGCCTTAAGGCTAAAGAATGTCCCATTCTTGTGGAGAGCTGTATAGCCACTCCTTTGTTTACTGGTAGGCAGTGAATCCTTCATTTGCTTCAAGGACTGCTTACTGGAACATTATCCATAACTAAAATCTCCCACAACACATCACTTATGGTTCAATCTTGGCAGGTTTTTACATTTCTTCTAGGCCAGAAAATTTCTTGGCACATCATTGTCAATGACATACAAAGATTCTTTGTATTCTTTGTCCATGATGTCAATTATGTTTCGCACTTCAGCTCTCATTTCATTTGTGTCCAATCTCTTTCTTTTAGTTAGTCTGCCTTTTGGTCTGTCAATTTTGTTTTTGAAGAATTGTTTTCATCTGGCTGATCTGCATACACAAACACAGCTATATATTAATTTTTTATTTATTTTTGTGTATATGTTATTGTATGTACTTGGGTATGCATGTGCTGTGGCACACGTGTGGAGATCAGGGGACAGTTTTCTGCTGTTAGCTCTTCCCTTTTGGCACGCAGTTTTTAGGGATCAAATTCAGGTCCTTATTCTTGGCAGCAAGTGCTTTGACCCTCTGTGCCAGCTCGCCAGCCTGTGTTTACATCACTTGCTTGTGGTTATCCAACATCTAAACCTCATCTACTGAAAACATTGTTCTCTAGTTTTATATTTACTTATTCTGTATATATACTCATATGTAATATATACTTATATATTTGTCATATTTTTATATGCATTCACATATTTAAATATATAAATTTGTCTTATTTTTAGTACCCTTTTCTCACTAATTCTTAATTGAGATTGCTTTAGTTGTTTTAGTTTCTTGAGGTGCATTGATAGGTTGTTCATTTGAGATATTGCTCATTTTAGATCTAAGCATTCCATTCATTGCTATAAAGTTCTCATATAGCTTTTATTCCATTTTCAGGTTTTGCATTTTTGTTTATTGTGTATTCGTTTAAAATATTTTGAAAATATTTTCTGTGTGTGTGTGTGTGTGTGTGTGTGTGTGTGTGTGTTCACCTTCATCTGCATGCTTTAGAATGAGTATAGTAGTCAGAGTACAACTCGGTGGAGTCTGCATTCTCCTTCTACCATGTAACTCTGGCTGGCCTGGAACTAGCTGCTAACTAGCCTGACCTTGTATTTTAGTAATGGTTCTCTTGCCTCTGACTCCCAAATGCTGGGGTGAAATTGTGCAGTACCGTGCCTGGCCCAAGGCATCTTTTGATATTGGACTACTTTATGGATTCTTACCCTATTACATACATTTTAAAAATGCATCGTCTATATATGAGTGAACTCATTCCTTCTCTGTCTCTCTCTCTCTCTCTCTCTCAAACACACACACACACACACACACACACACACACTCACACACACACATACACACACACACATTTCCCTTGTAATCTACAATCATTTCTATATTGTTGTCTCTCTCTTTGTTCTTGTCAATGCTAATCAGAACATGGTAGGGAAATGAGTGTACCCCAGCACAGAAAAAGTCACAGAGGATTCTAGTGCATGCACATATAGATTTTGTATATCCTGATGATAAGTTCTGACCTGTTTAAGGGCCTCCAAGGGAGCCATACCATGTGTTCCGGTATGCGGTGCATGCAGGAGCCTTTTCAGCTTGTCTACTCTATTTTGGTCACAGCTGGCAAAGCCTCCGGTTGCCATAGGATTCCTACATAATCCACTTATGCTTGGCAGGTTCGTTTACCTTTCCATGTTCTTTCTCCCAAATAGTTTCCAACTTGGAACACAAGATAAGCAGCTTTCGTAGTCCTCATGGTGTCCAAGTACAGACTATCCTCTGTCTTTCCCAAAAGCATATAAACAGTTGTTCATGGGACATCTTCTTAGTGTGGTGATATATGCTGGTAGTTCCAAGTTAAGGGGGTGGCTGAGGGGATCACTTGAACCCAGGGGTTCAGTGCCAGCCTGGTAGCTAGTGATAAAGATTCTACCTGAAAATCATAATCATTGCAGATGAAGAGATGGCATATTCAGATGTGTTAAACATGTTTTTCCTTGAAGTTGTGTAGTTCGATATCTGGGTATCTCATTTTATAATGAGTGTCAGGCCCTTGTAATAGCTCTTCCTTCCAAGAGAGAGACTTATATTTTATTTGAATAATATATATTGAAATACAATAAAAATCATATATGTTTTACTATAATAAAGAACTTGGGGAAGTTTGAGAGAATCAGTGTCTTGATGGCTCTACAATGAGCTATGTAAGATGGCTATTTTAATGTTTTTGATGTATCTGCATATCTGTTTTATTTTTTTACATTTTGTAATGTATCAGTCGGGTAAACATTTATGATTGAATTGGTAACATTTCCATTTAAATACCTTTTTAAATACAGCAAGACTAGCTTTACACCTGGGCTGCTGTTAGTCAACCCACACATTCGATGGATTTCAGTGAAGGTCAGTTTCCCAGGAAATAATCATCCATATGGTCACTGTCCAGACTTCCTGATGAAGAGCACAGTCCCAAGGATGTTGACTCAGGTAGGATACAGGACAGCCAGCTTCCCAAGATTGTGTGATGTGATGTGTAATTGCAATGCTTGCTGGGTAGTCTATGGTCTCTTGCAGGTATTTTTTCTTTTCTCCTCCTCCTCCTTCTCTTCTTCCTCCTTCTCCTCCTCTTCCTCTCCTCCTCTTTCTCCTCCTCCTTCTCCTTCTTCTCCTCTTTAGCCTCCTCATCCTGTCCTCCTTCTCATTGATCCTCCTTCTTGTCCTCCTCCTCCTTTTTCTTTTAGCATACCTTCTGAAGGCAACCCTACAAAAATCAGTGGGAAGCCTGGCACTGAAAGTTCTTACGGCCATGTCCAAAGCTGCTGAGCTAGAATATAGAAGAGTAGCAGCTACAATGGGTGGAATTTTCCAGTAAATTCTGCATTTACTGAAGTTTCAGAACCATTGTCTACAGATACCCACCCACTGAACACCAACTTGAAGCTCTACATCTGTTTGGGATAAGAGAAGATGATTTTTTCTTTCTTTTTTTTTCTTTTCATTGTTTCTGAGACAGAGTTTTTGTTGTAACTCTAGCTATCCTTGAAGACACTCTGTAGATGAGGCTGGTCTCAAACTCTCAGAGGTCTACCTGCCTCTGTCTCCTCAATGCTGAGATTAAAGATGTGTGCCACGACTACCAAGCACAAGGGGACATTTTTTCCCTTTTCTCTGAGCCTCCATGCTTCAAGTTTTCTTTAAACTTTTAAAATGTTTTTCTTTTCCTATAGATAACTGGGAGAAGAAAATAGAAATTTATAATTTTCTTAAATATCATTTTAAAATAGTTGGACAGTATCCCAATGTAATCTGTTTTTTCTGAAGTTTCTTTTTTCATACTTTTTCTTTTGTTGTCTTAAACTATTTTGTATTATTGGCTTGGAAGATAATATGAAACTTGGATCAGTGTTACTCTGAGAAATTCACTAGAATGATGATTTCTTGATATAAGTCAGTCTCTAGGAGGACTGACCAGGAATGAGTACCGTCTTCTGATATATAATGAAGCATTGTTTATATTCACAGATCTCTCCACAACAGATTTTCATAAATTATATTATGGGTTTCAGGGCTTCTGAGTGCTTGACCACCTGCACTGTCTTAGTGAAAAAAAGATGACCAAAGAAGCTTAATTTTGGCTTGTTGTAAAAGGGCAAAATCTAAGACTATGAATCTTGGGCTCTGCACTACTTCAGCTTTATAATGTTGGGCAAGTTTCCAAACTACTGTATTCATTTCATCTATAAAATGTTAATGAGAATAGCCTCCACTGCACAACACAATTCTGAGTAGTGCCTGAGTTCATGTAAAGAATTAGAGGACAAAATTGGCTTGGGCCAATGGAAGGGTTTGGTCTTATTGTTATAGTTATTATTAAAGTCATTTCACGTTATTATTTTCCTCATGAGTTTTCTTTATAACCAGCAATGACTCTGCTAATGCTTCGTCGGGCTTCTGTCCACAGTGGGTACTTGCAGAGGACCCTCTCTCTCTTGTTGTTGTTGTTGTTGTTTTTAAATCTCTGTCTCTTTGTAAATGTGTGTCATCATTCATTCTTTCTAGAAGTGAACCAAATAGGAGTCTACACAGTGCCTTAAATTTCCCTTTTTAAGTGCTGTGTTTTTGAGAAACTTCTTAGTACTCACTAGCTGGCATAAACCAGAAATAAAAAATAAACCTCAAGTGAGGGAGAGAATGTAGAAAATTGTTCCATGTAAGACTATGTTTTCTACAACATTTACATATAGCAGTTTGGTCAAAAGTGCAGATAGACTTCCACACATCTAAATCTTCAGAGAAAAGAGAGTTTTAAAATAATGGTGTCTGAAAATCCAACATGTTAATATAGACAGTTTTAGTTTTAAAGAAGAAAGGAATCAAGTAAAGGTATTGACCCCAACATACATGTGAATTGTCTAAAAAACTATTGGCTGAAATTCATAGGTATAGATGCAATAGTTGTAAGCAGTTTCATTGAGAGCCCCCGGAACAATGGTTTCTATCTTGTGTTTGCATCCTTGGTTGGCATCATATTTCAATGCCCTTACTGTTTAGTTTTCTCTTTTCTTTTTCTTTTTTCTTTTCTTCTTCCTTCCTCACTCCGTTTCTTTCTTTCCTTCTTCCTTCCTTCCTTCCCTTCCTTTCCTTCTTTCCTTCTTTCTTTCTTTTTTTCTTTCTTTTCTTTCTTTCTTTCTTTCTTTCTTTCTTTCTTTCATTCTTTCTTTCTTTCTTTCTTTCTCTTCCTCCCTTCCTCAGCCCTCTCTCTCTCTATCTTCCTCTTTCTTTCTTTCTTTCTTTCTTTCTTTCTTTCTTTCTTTCTTTCTTTCTTTCTTTCTTTCTTTCTTTCTTTCTTTCTTTCTTTCTTTTCTTTCTATTTTTTTTTCATTTTTTGAGACAGGATTTCTCTGTTGTACTCTGGCTGTCCTGGAAGTCACTCTGTAGACCAGGCTGGCCTCGAACTCACAGAGATCTTCCTGCCTCTCCCTCATGAGTGCTGGGATTAAAGGAGTGTGTGCTGCCACCACAAGGCTTTACTGTTTATTTTTCAATTTTTTTAGCTGACTTGCTAACATTATACTGTGATATTTGGGAATACATTAAAAGAATTATACAGCTTTAGGCTACTAGAGAAGCACTTGACTGAGAATGAATGGAAAGTAGTCACCTGAGTTTTAGTTTGATGAAGGTGGTGGTAGGGACAGAATAGGGAGATGGCTACTGGCCTTTCAATTCATAGATTAACATAGCTTGCAAAATGCCAGACCAAGTAGTTTTCAATACAATAATTTTTCTTCTTTTAAAATGTGCATTTGTGAAGAAGAAGATTGAGGTAAGTAGAAAGTAATTTAAACTGCCAGGTTGTTTTTCTCTAATTGATCTTTTCTTTACCCGAAGGACCACAGAGCATTTTTTCTTTGTCTAAAGCATATTAGTGTCATTTCTCCACTCTTATTCTGTAGCATTCATTTGGAAAAACACAGAAGAATGCTCTCATTCCCAAGGAATTATACTTCCTTCTCTCCTTTTTGTGAATCAAATGTAAGAGTGAGATGTCAATATCACAGAAAAACCCCTGTAAATGGATATTTTATATCAATTGTGAGTTTTGATAGTATATTTATCATTAGTTGAAAACTATTTACATGTACCTAGGTGATAGTTACATACTATTGTGTAGTGACATCATGCTTAAATTTCTTTTTTATTCTTCTCTTGCCCAATACATCACAAGTTGTTTCCCCTCCCTCCATTCTCCCTTCCTTCATACCCACTGGTTGAAAGTGATTGTGGAAAATGTCTTTGGGTCCCAGGTTGAGGGAAAGTAGAAACAGGTGTATTGCTTTCTCAAAGGGGAAGTCGTGTGTGTGGAGAAATGCAGCACAGGTTTGAACTAAGCTGACTTCTCAAACTCAACCGTCTAGTGAGTGGATATTGAGCTGTCACTCATAAACCTACCATTTGCTTTTTCTCTTGGGATCTTTTCTTACCCAGTGCACCACACTTTTGTTTTCTACCTTTATTTCTCTCTCTCTTCTATTCTGGTAATTTCCTTCTTCCTATGCATACTAATTTGCTCTCTTACTTGTTCTCATTTATTTTCATTATTCCTCAGTGGCAGTTAATCTATATGTACTTCACATCTGACCCTCTAGATTATTACAGCCTAGGTTGGGACTTTGCAGAGTATTTTGAAATGTGATTTTTTTCTTTGATGTTTTAACACAGAGTTTCAACAAAAGAGATTTAAAAATAAAGGACAGAGATAGAAAGGAAAATGAACCCAGTCTTGGTAACTGCTGAATCAGATGTAGGGAAGTTGAGAATCTTAATGTAGGGGTTTATAATATCTGGTTGATGATCATTCTTATGAACATCTTTCTGATTATATTGTTCTAGTGAACTCACTAGTCAGCACTGGAAGCTGGCTTTTGTGGACAGTTTACCAGGACAAAACTGCAGGGAAAAAAATCCTAGGAATCCTTTGTACATATCTAATGTAAAGAAACAAATCCTAAAGTATAAGTAGGAGATCTGTTTGCTCTTACCGTACTTACTATTCAAGTATAAAGAAGAAGAAAAGATACATCCCTCCATGTGTTCTAAGCCAGGATTTGTCTGTGAGTCTCTGTTTGGGAGGAAGTGGAAGAAATGGAGGCAGATTGTGGGTTTGCTTTATTAACTTGATTAGCTTTAGACAAAAGATCTCTATTCAATGGAGATGACTCTTGTGTCAAATTCAACATAGGGAGAATACTCTTTTTTATTAGTCTGATGAAATAGTGTTTTGGGGGACAATGGTTGCATTTTAAAGCCATATTGCTTATATTTCATCACCTGACATCTGGTGGCAAGTGACTATTCCATACTATTCTCTGATTTTTGTTTTTAAAGATACAATCTTAGCTGAGGTTCAGGAAATAACTAGATAGAAGGCAGATCTATACTACCTCTTAAGAAAGCCTTATACTTCCCAAATAGAGTGCCCAAATATTTTGTGGCTTGATACAATGTTTCATTTGTTTTCATTCTTATAGCTACTTTGTAACTATGTTAAAGACTTACTGTTGGGAAACATTGTCCTTTATGTATATCGGGAGAATTTGACAAAAGTACCTGCTTCCTTGGAGTGTATGTTATGGTAGAGTGTATTACTAAGTTTTTCATTATTATAAAAAGTTCATGATAAAAATCAAGTTAAAGGATAAAAAATTTCATTTTGGTTCCTGACTTCTGAGGTTTCCATTTGTGTTAACTTGGGTCCATGACTTTGTAGCTGTGGTGAAGTACACCATTGTGGGGGGGAAATCCACAGTGAATCAGAGTTACCTTTGGGTAATAACTGGGAAGCAGAGAAATGTGATATATAGGATCCTAATATTCCCTTTAAAGGATGCTCACAGTGACCTACTATGCCTCATTTTCTAAAGTTCTCTCAGCATCCCAATAACATGACCAGCTTGAGGACAAGTCTTCAGGGAACCTTCTTGATTCAAAAGATAAAATGGAGTAATAAATAAGTAGCAAGGTCGTGAACTATGCAATGTGGGATATGATGACATATCCTATGAAGCAAGAAAGGGCTGGGGACCAGAGAGTCCTGGGGGGCATGAGGGTGCAGTTATAATAGAGTACACAGGGAGGCCTGAGCAATATCTCAGAGAAGGGACCAAGGAATCAAGGAAGGGTGACTTTGTAGGAATGAGGAAGCACAAGTGTTCTGGATAGAGACAACAGCTCCTGTGGCCTTGGGGTCCCTAAAGGTATGTGTTTTGTATGTTAGAAGGTGGTCATGGAGGCAGGAGCATAGTGAGCTAGTGGGGCAGATGGGGTATATACAGAGATGCAGAAGCATAGGCAGATGGTCCAAGGCCAATGAGCCTGTGCTAAGGCTGTGATGTTCATCTGAGCACGAAGAAAACTTTCAATGCAGCTTCATTATGCTCTGTACTCTCGATTTTCTGTAGCACTGTCACATGATCAGTTGTGATATTGATGATCAAGGACTGCTCTGCCTTTTTTGCAGTGTCTAGTATATATGTCTGTCCCTAATGGACAAAAGACTTAAACTCAAGTGTTCATTTTGCCACCATGATTTCTGTTACGACTTCTAGCTGCTCATCTCTACATGCAGAGGATGGATGAGATTTTTAATTTTTATATTCTTAAATTTTCATGTAAACTGCACATAGAAAATACTGCCCTCTAGCTTAAACAAAAACCTAAGGCTTGTTTATCCTAATGTGTTTCCAGTGTGATGAATTTGTTACCTTGGAGAATCTCAAATGACAAGACTGAAGGTAGAAAATCCCTTCAGAATCCCTTCTGACTTCTGCATCTTGGTGGCAGTATTCATCATCCCTCACTGAAGCCAGCACTGAATGTGTCAGTATTTAAAGCCTTTAAGGTGGCATCATCATATATAAATTGTGAGTAAGTGAATAATGCAATTGAAAGTCCTAGCAGTGACTTTTGGGGAAAAGCATAGGGCTTCTGCTGCTTGCAAAATAGCTAATGACAATAGTGCATGTCATCACATGTTTGTTATACTGAAAAGCAGTCATATTCTCATGTTGTGCTTATAAAAAAGACTGCATAGTTTTGGTACTCAGTGTGAAAGTTATATATTTAGCAAAAGTTTTAGCTTTTAACTGAGGAAATGGGAAATTTTGTTCTCTAAGTTTTTGACTGTCTGCTTCCTTTCCAATCCAGAACCTCAATCCTCTATTTTGGAAAGCCCGAAAAAATATTCAAATGGTGTCCAGCAGGTAAGAAGATATTACTAGGATGGCAAATCCCCATTTCCCTTATTTGCCTTAAAACAGTGACGGATCTGTGATTGGTGTTCCTATCTGCACAGATGGCTGGGTTGACCGTGGTATTAGCTCACAGGAAAAATCCATTCAGGCAAAAGGAAATGCTTCTTTCCGTTTGTATTTTCAAAACCATTCAGACTTCAGGTAGAACCTAGTATAAGCTTTGCAGACTTATATCATTCTATATAAGCCAGAGTTGGTCCCTGCATTTGCTGTCTCAAGGAGAAGCTTCGAGCCACCTCAGGAGATGTTTGTGCTGTGCTGTGCCTAAGCACAGTCCCAGGAGTACTCTTTAAAACAAATTTGTCATGGCCTTTCTAATGTCTAGTCAGATACACTACTCTGTGGATGGGAACATGGCCTTTGTGCATGGTTGGCAAAAACTGTTATTAAGTCCCCACGACTCTTAAATTGCTTCAGAGATTGAGACATTCTATCCTTTTAGACCCCTTTGTCTGTTACTACCTATATCCATAATCCATGTGCTGGGGAGGCAGAGACAGGAGGAGCATGGAAACTCACTGGTGTAGTCAAATTGGTGAGTTTTAATGTCAGTGAGAGACACTGAACAGGTAGAAAGTGATTAAGGAAGACATTTGATATTGAGTTGTGGCCCCCACATGCATGCACAAACATGTGTATGTGTCTGACACATATGCAACCATGCATATATGCCCAGAAATGAATAATTTAAAATATGGAAAGAGGAAACATTTCATAGAACATTGACTGTAGATAGCACTTACTCTTTTGGCTATACAAGGAATTATTGAAATTATTTATACTTATACCCAACTATGCTTTTGAAAATGGTTTCAGGTAAGAAGATATTAAAATATAAGCTAGTCTGCATTGTACACCAACAGAAAGGAGATTGATTCTGTTCTATTCAGTCTGTCTTATGAAAGAATGAGAGGAGTCTCACTTGATCTCGAAACCTATGTTGGTTTCTGGTTAATGTGTAGTGGCATGTGTAGATTATGTAGGGAATGGTGTTCTCTCCTCTGAACTTGAGAATTGCTGCCTTTTGAGAACTCTTCAAAGTGAGTACTGATTTATTTTTTAAAATAAATTTATTGTTATATTAAATTTAAACTCCCCTACGAAGCGAGATGGGGTTAGCCTAGAATCGAATGGCACTCAAGGTTTCCTCAAAATACCAGCTAGTTGGGTTTTTATCGGTCAAAATAAAGCTCCTCTTAAGGGCAGAGTCGTCATAGCTTTTCTAGCTTTCTGTTCATTGCTGTGGTTTTTGTCAGAGGAGAGGCCTGTATTGACCTTGGTGCACAAGAAATGCCTGATAGGCTCAGGCCTTGGCTTTTTAATTAGCTCCAATTATTAGTTTATATGAACCAGAGAAAGAAAGCTAAAGTAGTAAAACCTTGAAGCTATACAACGGTAAACAAACAAAAACCTAGTATAGTAGATCTGGAGGGATGGCTCAGTGGTTATGAGCACTTGCTGCTCCTTGCAGAGGTCCTAGGTTCAGTTCTTGCATACTTATTTTTTGACCTCTGTAGTTCTTACAGTAATACTTTAAAATAGTTAGCAAGTTTTCGATGCTTACTGATAAAATGATATTTGAAGGAGCTAAAAGCAACTCCCCTAAATTTACAAAAGCTGTAACATGTAAGCTAAGATATGAGAATAGTTTCTCACAGATTCTACAATGAAACATTCTACTTTTCTGTGGATAATCTACAGGTGACTATTTTATATCATTTTATTTCAAAACCATTTAATGGATGAAATGAGAAGCTCATTTTAAAAGTTATTCTAGCAGTGGTGGTACATGCCTTTAACCCCAGCATTCGGGAGGCACAGGCAGATGGATCTCTGAGTTCAAGGCCAGCCTGGTCTACAGAGTGAGTTCCAGGAGAGCCAGAGTTACAACAGAGAAACGCTATCTCTCAAAACAAGAAAATCAAACTAAAAAAAAGAGTGACCATGGAAGCTCTTTTGCAGTCCGAGGGTTTGCGTGTTGTCTGTTGTGCTTTCAGATATTCAGGTGCTTAATGAACACATGTTTAGCACTCACCAGCAAGAAAACGAATGTAGCTACTTTTTTGGTGCTTCTGTTAATAGTCTTATAGAATCCAGGACGTTTTTTTTTAAAAGACAACATTACATTCTTCGCATATCTATGACTTTAAAAAAATTCCTTTGTCAAGGTACTTTTAAACTTTGATGCTCAAGCCAGTTCCTGCCTTGGCCTCCTAGGAGTGTCACCTTGCCCAGTATTCGTGGATTATTTTAAGTTCCAGTATTATGCTGTGAGAACTCTGTATTGTCTAGACAATTGTGTCATAAAGTTAAAAGGGAACTTTTCACCTTTAATAAATACCTTGTGATATTTAAGCTACAATGGAAATGAGAACCTTTTACACCCTGTAGCATAGAAATGGATGAACGTCAATTATTTTCTCTGAATACTTTTGCTTTAAGTTACAGATAGGTTATGTGGCACGTTTTACTTCATTGTCACCCAGTTGGTTTTTAAAAGATTTATTTTAATTTTCGTGTTTGTGTGTGTGTGTGTGTGTGTGTGTGTGTGTGTGTACGTGTGCGCACACAGGAATCTGTACCCATATGTGTGCAAGCACTCACAGAGGCCAGAAGAGGGCATTGGATCCCCTGGAGCTAGAGTTACCACTGGTTGTGGGCTGCCTGATGTGGGTGCTGGGAATGGATCTGCCCTCCTCTGTAAGAGCAGCTTGTCATCCTAACCATTAAGCTATTTCTCTAGCCCTGCCTTCCTGGCTTTACTTTTGTTATTTATTTATTGCTTTTGAAATTCCAAACAGAATTTTTATTTTGCAACCTTTTCCTAAACCTCTTACCAGCTTTCTAATGTAAATGTGTAATTTTGAAGAACATTATGATTTTCAAAATCTCAAGCTTTTGGTAAGATTGATATTATCATGGAATTAAAAATTTGGTCCCTAACAGTTAATATTTGTTAATTATAACTATAGAAAGTATTAGAAACAGTCCCAAATCTGAATAAATAACCAAAATAAAACCAGTGTAAGAGAAATGGATCAAAAGGAAAGGGGAGGTAATTCAGAAAGTGTGGGTCAGTCATCCTTCAGGCCCACCTCAGCTTATGACCATTTTAAGTGCTCAATAAACACTTTAGCCATGTTAAGACAGTGGGTCTCAGGAGGTACAGGAGGTTAGGAAGGAAGAAAAGCACAGATGTTCTATGGCGGAGATGTGCACACCATAAGACTGGTAAGACTGGAGGGAGAGTTTACCATGCCATGTACCTGGGAAGATGAAACTTTTCTGGAAAGAACATTTTTGTTTTATGGAAACTCCAAGGAGATCAGAATGTAGTATAGGTATTTTAACAATAGAAAAAGGAGAGACTTTTATTTCAGGTTCTTGTTGTTGTTTTGAGGTAGATCTCACTGTATACCTCTGTCTAGCCTGGAACTCACTATGTAGATCAGACTGACCTCAAACCCATAGAGATCCTCTTGCCACTGCCTCCCAAACCCAGGATTAAAGGTGTATACCCTCAGGCCCAGCTCTTGTATTGGTTTTTAAAATGAAAAGCAGTCAACATCTGAGAAGCAGTTAGACTGTGTGTTTAACCTGGGGGGAAAGAAATGGACGCCACACAGTATTTTAGTTTTAATCCAGAATGGTGAGAGTTTAAAGATGCAATGGGGCTGCCAGCTTTCTCTGTTGTGTTTTAGATGGTGTAAAATGAGTTTATGTCATGCAACATTGTTAATGTGAGATAGGCACACAGTTCAGGAAGATAGTCTGACAGAATATGAATTGAGGAGACTCTTTGCTTATTAAAGGATGCTTTTCTCCCATGATCAAGAATCTTGATTTGCTGTGTACTAGGGTGCTTACACGAGATAGAAAAATTTGTAAAGACACAGAAGACAATATAGTCCTTTTATGTTAACATGTCTATTGGTGTCTGCTTTGTTCAGGTCTTATTTAGGCAGCCACATTGCTAAGATCCTCAAGCCTTAGGTTCAGGAGTTGTGTTATGGGTGCTTCAGTTGTTGCTGGATACCATTAAGTCACTTGTTCTCTGCTTTTGATTGGTTGTGGTTATCTGTAATAATTTCCATCTGGTTTTTAAAAAATACTTAGAATATAGTTAGGAATTATGCTGGTTTAATAAAGGGGTTATATTTAAATTTCAAAAGAGTAAAAATATTATCTATATTTATCTACACACACACATATATGTATATATTTTAAAAGAACTAAAAAAACAAAAGAAACAGTTTAGTTATAGGCTGCAGCTTTTCCATATATCTATAAATCAACTTACAAGATACAACGTAACTGCCAAGATATTTAGCATATGTTGTAGAACATTGGAGAAATTAAATAAATGAACGAGTTGTAGACAGGCTGTAATGAAGAACAATTTCTTAGGGAGGTGGTTCCCTGATAGACTTAATTGGCACAAGTGTGGGAAGAGTAGCTTTCCCCATGGGAGAAGAGAATAGAGACTCAGAAGTGGAAGTGAACTTGGCATTAGGGTGGCTTTGTCCATTTGACTTGACAGGGAGCTAAACTTTCTCTTCCTATGGAGACTTGACCTTTGCTTGTGGCTTCTGGTCCACTGCATGCAACCGGGCAATGATGGAGCCCAGAGCCCTTTGTTATCTGGATTGTAGCCACAGTCTCCTCATGGTCTCACTTCCACTCTTGACCCCCTCTAATCTCTTCCTGCACGTTGATCCAGTGTTATCTTTATGAAAACACAAATGTGTTTACCTCTGATATCTGCCTAGATTTATTCAAGGACTGTTTGTTGTGTTTCAAAAAATTTCAGGCCTGTGAGTTTGACATACAGGGTCCACCTCCTTCAATTGCTGTCTTGGCCTTATCTCTCAATGTCTTTCCTACAGATTCAGCTTGGTCTAGGCTAACAACAACAATAACGACTTCCTTTTCTGAAAAGTTCAGTATGCTTCCTATCTACACTTGCATGTCTTTTATACGCCCCCAAAGCCCTTTTATAAAAAGGATGTGACTACTGTTACTTAAACATTTCCATCTTAACTGTTCTTTTTTTTTAGACAGTTCATGAAATGCCTCATTCTCCAGAGCCTTTTGGAGTCTTCACTGTAACTACTGTGCCCCTGCCCTCTATCTAGAGTCCTTGGATTTATACACAGGGATTGATCCCCTTAAAGATAATACTGTCCATACCTTCTTTTTTCTCTCCAGTATCTAACACAGAGCCTGGCAGATTGAGGGAACCCAGAGAAATTTCTGATGAATAAATAAATATACTATGGTCATAGTGATGAGACAGAGCAAAAGGCACATCTTGGGCAGTTGTTGAAAATTAACTCACAGAAGATATGGCTGTGGGACAGTTTCCCTGAGCACAAATCCCAGTTTTTCTAGGATTAGCTGGAGAACAGTCAGAGTGAAGCAAAAGCAGATGCAGATTGGGATGTTAGGGAAAGTTAGGATGTTATGACTGCAGTGGGGGGAGAGTCCACTGTGATCTGAGTCAACTTTGGATTATACAGATCTGAAGGAGTGTTTTAAAGGGACGAAGAAAGAACAAGGAAGGAATGAAAGAAGCTTGGGAGAATTGAGGGCTGAGCATGACAGGAATCCTTCACTGCATGTGAACTCAGGTCAGTTGTGTTTGGAAGCTGGCAATGACAGAAGCTAGGATTCTGTCCTGTCTCAGAGTTCAAGAGATGGAGGCCTTATCTTTAGCTGCCGCTGCTGAAACAGATAAAACATTTCGGCAATCTTGAATTTTCTCACACAGTTGCATTAAGGGAGAGCATAGGGGCATTCTAAGGATGTAGCCTTGAGAAATATTAGTGTTTGTTTAAATGTTTTTAAAACAAGGTTGAAGCCTCAGAGGAACCCGAGTTTGGTCGAGAGAGAATTTTTGTTAGAGCTTGTCTTAGTTCATCTTCTGTTGTTTCTGAAAACTGAAGGTCGTGGATTGGGCAATTTGTAAAAGTTGGAGGCTTATTTAGTTCACAGGGATGGAGGCTAGAATGTCAAGTGTAGCACTGCCATGTCTACAGGGCCTTCTCGGTGTATGGTAGCAGATAGCAGCAATACATGGCAAGAGAGACTGAACTGCTAGCCTAGCCTAGATTTCTCTTCTTTTCATGAAGCAGCTAATGCACTGCATCCTAGTTACATCAGCCAATCATATTTACCTTCCAAAGCCTCACCCCCAAATGCCAATTCTTGGGGTTATTTTTTCATTACTTTGGGGATAACATTTCCTGTGTGTGAATTGAGTAGATACAAATTGTAGCTATAACAGATCTTAAGTAGAGCTACTAACAAAATGCTAGCTATAAAGAGAGTATAGCGTTTCTTCTCTCCTCAAGGAAAGTATTTAATTCAGTGCCTTAGTTTCATCAACTGTAAAATGGGGATATGAGTATTTCCTACCTGAGGGGGTTTGAGGGTTTCAAGCATATTGATTTGAGTAAGGTTGATTTGAAGAGCTTAAGGCACAGAGTCAACACTCAGGTTGTTCGTTGATATTGTAATAGGGCAATACTCTCTATTGTGTTTTTATTTTTGTCAATATTGAGGATTGAACTCAGGGTCTTTTGTACAGGCTAAATGACTGCTGAACCACTGAGCTATGCCACTCCTCATTATTCATGGATTTGGTGTTTGCAAACTCACCTACTGGCTAAAATTGATTACAGTGTTTACACGTCTATAGTGCATTTGTGATCATTTGCAAACTTGTACAATGTGGTTAAAAATCTTGCTCTCTGAAGTGTGTACTTTCCCAGGTGACTTTGAATGAGGGGAAGTCTATAAACAAGTGTCCTTTGTGTGGTCTACTTAATGCCCTTCCTTTCCCATTTTTGTGATATTCCCTTGGCAACCTTACTGTTTCAAATGGTTTGAAACTCTGTGTTAAAATTCAATTAATGTTCCCAAGTGTCAGAAGGCTTTGGTGTGACCTAGTGGAGAAACTAGTCAGCCTTTATGTCAGCATGGACTAGAATGTCTTGGGCCATAAGTTCTGTCTTAGTGAATGAACAATAGGTCTTCAATAAAACATATTTCAGTAGGAACACATGTTCAAAGAACAAACAACAACAACAACAAACATTGCACATGGATCATGTGACAAAATGTGACCTGAGGCTTGCAGGAATCTGACAATGTATTTTCCTCAGGAGCAGTGGTTCAGCATTGATTAATTGAGGGTTATCAGAGACTTTGTTTATGGCAAATTTCAAGAACACAGGTTGGTTGTATCTTACTTAATCTTCACAGTGCCTCTCTGCAGTAAGCCAAATGTATAACAGAGTATTAGTCACAGTTTAAAGGAGGGTAGGTTTTTGTGGGCTTGTGGTTTCAGGCTTCGGTCCATAGTTGTTTGGCTGTGTTGCTTCTAGGCCCAGGTTTGGTGAGACATAGTATCACAAAAGAACAGTGTGCAGTGGAGCAAAGTGGCTCATCTCATGGTGGGCAGGACACAAAGCCTACTAAACAGCCCAGGTGGGGGTGTGAGATTGTCTTCAGAAATACACAGTCGGTGTCGTACTTCCTCCTACCAGACTCAGCTTCCAGAAGTTAGGAGCTCATTAATCCATCCTTTGATGAAGTTGGCACCCTCATAATCTAATCACCTTATGAGCCTTGTGAGAAATTAACTTGTCAGCAAGCAAGTTTTTAGCAAGTAACTAAACTGCCTGGCTAAAGGAACCTAGGATTGATAGGAACAGGACAGTAGAACCAGTCAGGAGTCTAGTTCTGAGTTGCTGAGAGTCTCAGCTAAGGTTTGATGAGCTAGAAATGATAACTAATGACCAGGGTATTTATTTTAAGTAATTATATCTGTTTAAAGTCTGGATTTACTTTCTGGATTTGCTATGGGATACTGTTTAATATACATTAGGTTATTGTAGATCTGAGATGTCACTGGCTTGTTTCAAAACCCTAAAGTGTTGTAGAAGTCAAAACGTGACAAATAGAATTTACATGATTTGTTGAAGAGTAAGGTTCTTCCAGTATAGATGTGTGTAATGTCTTCATTGGTCAGTAAAGTGGCCTTAAAATCAACAGAACTTACAAATCTGAGTGAGGTAGATAATGAATTTTGTCTCATATCAACATTTACAAAATCAATTTAGTATTAACTTACCAGTGATCAGTTTTTATATTCTAGGCTCCGAAAGCACCCTACTTTCGCAACATAATAAAGTTTCAAACATGAGCCCATTAGCTTTTCAGCAAAAGCTTGCTTGAGTGTATCATGGCTTCTCTTTTGACAGTTGTAACCTTAATATTAGTGTAATGGGCTTTTTTTCCCATGAATCAGATAATCTTACACTTGGGAACATGTTTTTGGTGAATTCTTCCAATGTCATTTTGTAATTTGTTATATTCAACTGTTCAAACAATTTATAAGAACTAGCCATCACCACCCACGTATACAATTATACAGGAGTAGAAAACTTTTGGCTCTGTGATAGAATTGCATAGAATTGTTGAGCAAAATAGGAGGGCAACTTCTACTGCTCTTAATGATTTAGGGATTTAAAACAATATTTTTCAATAAAGATAATTTCAGAATTGGTAATATATTGCTTTTCATATTATTTAAAACAAGTTTGTCTTAATCTGTCTACAAAGATATAGATATCATATAGATTCTTTATAAAACTGCCACCACACTTTGCCCTTCTTTTACACAAATGATATAATTTTTTTAGCTATTTCCATGAGCACTGAATAAACTATTGCACAATTCTGGAAATGCTGAAAGCATTTTTGTAAAGGGTAGAAGTCTAAGATCACAAAGTGCATTTCACTAGTGTCAAGTCCTTTGAGAATCAGATAGATATCTTCTAGTTGTACCCTGAAAGTCGGAAGATTAAGTTCCAAGCGCTGGACACAGGGGAACAGGCAACTTACTTGAGGGCTTTTCATGGACCACAGAGTTAATAGAAGTCTGTTAGAGATTAGGTTGTGTCTTTGTTGGTAGGTGGGCCCCACAGATCTTCACTTCATGTGGGTCTTCTGCATAAACTTTTGCTTACATGGCCAGAAGACATTGAGTCCTTTGGTTGATAATGACCAATATTTACCATGTAAATTCCTTTAAAAAAGATAACTCATAGAGAAATCAACCATTATTGTTGACAAGCAATGCAGACTTTTCTAAAACCACAGCAGGACTTGTTCCCATGGGTGCTGTGAGTTACTACTAGGCAGGAGCCAGCAAGCCCTTTGACTGATAGCCCAGGATAAGGAAAGTCAGATAAGATTCTTTGATGACAAATACTCATGGTTGGGGCAGAAGGGTTCAGAGAATTCATTCAAGGACCTTTCTGGACACATGGTGAACCCCTTCTCGCTGCCCTGAGAACCTCCCTTCTTCTGACCATGCTCAATTGCTCCCTCACCACTGTGTCCTGATCCTCCTGCTGAGCCCCAGGGTCCTCTTTCTAAAGTTCCATGAACCCCTTCCTGTTCTTTCCGTGGTACTTTCTGCTTACAATAACTTGCATCTGATTCTACTCTTTGCATTTTTCCACAGGGCAAGACCAAGGAGCCCTGCTCCATTATGAGTCAATATCAGATTTTTAACTTACAGGAGCTGGTGTCTGTAGGGGTCACCAATGTGGATATTGGAACTTCAGGAAAGGTATCCACATATAGCAGCTAGCATCTAGATGCTGAGTACTGAATCCATGCTCCTGCAAGGTAACACAAGCATCATAAACACTTGGAGGTTTTCTTCCAGAAAATAATTCTTCCATTGGATGCCAGCACATCTCCGTCTTTTGATTTCATCATTGTTTGTAAGAAGGTCTGCCATGCTTGGGGACACAGCCTATCACCAAAAGACAAGGGTGACTGAGGCAAGAGGGTGGAATGTTTGCAGAGAACTAGGAATGATCCTTATTCACAAATTTAAAAATGAAAGAAGAGAAAAGAAAGAAAGAAAAGAAAAGAAAAAGGGAAGAGTGTTTCAGATAGAACCTCTACAGTATTCACAAAGTCTTAGGTTTGATTCTGAACACACAAACACTTCAAAGAAACCAAAGTTTCTAACAGGGCCTGTTCATATACGCCAGCAATTCTCATGCTGAGGGGCTCAACCAATTTGGGGCTTGAAGGACTCTGTTCTAGGGTTCGAATAAGAATTGCTGCATATCAGATATTTGCAATAAGTTTGATAAAAGTAGCTTTGCAAAACAACAGTTACAAGTTAGCAACAGAATAATTTCATTGTTGGGGTTCTCAAAACAAGAGGAGCTGTCTTAAATTGTGGCAATCTGAGGAAGCTCGAGAACCACTGTGTAGAAATAAGTCATACTTGAGTGAATCATTCTCGATAGCAGATCATGATCAGACCTTAATGATTATGGAGAGTTGGTATATTGTGGTCCTGAATCAAATATTATAGGGTGATTTCAGACTTGTAAACAGCCACTTTGGCCATTTTTCCTTATGACCCCTTTTGCCATGAACAGATGTCAATGTTCTTTCCAACCCAACGCTGATCCACTCAGGATGTGGTGTTCATTTCTAAATTTGTCCTGTAACTCTAGAAACACGATGCATTGTTCCCACCATGGAAAACACTATTTCAGGCAAACCTCATGCGTATGGCTTCAAAAGCATCTACAGTCCCCTCTGAAATAGGGTTCAGCCTCCACACCAGCTTAAGACAGATGCAGTAAAGATCAAGTGGGGCACATTCGCCACCGTGTGGCTGCAGACTGCCAGTGTGGAGGCAGGCAACTTCCATGGAGTTTCTTTCATGGTTGTTCTCTGAATCCTTTTACCCCAGCCATGAGCATTTAGGGTTCAGAGAATTCAATCAAGGACCCTTCTGAACTCGTGGTGAGCCACTTCTTGCTGCCTTGAGAACCTCCTTTCTTCTGACCATGCTCAAAAGCACCCTCACCAGTGGGTCCTGATCCTCCTGCTGAGCCCCAGGGTCCTCTTTCTAAAATTCCATGAATATCTTCCTGTTTATTCCTTGGTACTTTCTACTTACAATAGCTAGTGTCTGATTCTACTCTTTGCATTTTTCCACATTTCAAGATAAAGGAGCCCTCTGTGGGAGTCGAGTCCAGCTCTAGTCCACTCCGGGGTCCTTGGCCTCCACGAAGGGGGATAAACAACGAAGTTTGACAAGTGAGCGCAGTACCTCACTCTATTATGGGACCCTTTAGTTGATATGCTTAGGCGCTTTAGTAAGACACATAGAATACACTTTATGATGATGATGACACGCAAGAGCGTTTTCTTTAATAATAAAAATAAAGAAAATAGAAGTAAGTTAAGAGAGAAAAATTAACAATGTGTACACACTGGGGAAAAATTACAAGACTCCCCTCAAGACAGAAAGCTGTCCTGACTGAAATAGCAAAACTGTAGCTTCTTATCTAGCAGGTGTTCAGGCAGTGTTCATCTCCTCCTAGCTGCAGGCTTCTAATCTTCAAGGTTAATTCTAGTGGGTAGCCTTAACACAATAGTCTATTAATGAATAGCTGAATTTTAGGTCTGTATGCTTGCTACAAATAAAGGGAGGGCAGGCTTTCAGGGGTGAATTATCTATTTGCTATTTCAAGCTTGCTAACATACTGTTGAGACTTAGTTTCTGTTCTTGACTATGGTTGTGTCTCTATGGGAAGGTCTGTTACCAAGAATAATTTTTTATATCTCTACAGAAAGCATGAATAGTATTCACACATGCCAAAAATCTTGAAGGCCAGTAAGACTGTTACAATTACTTTGAGATGGCATTGCTCCTCTCCCAGCCAGCCAAGGAATAGCTTTGAGTTTAAGTATAAGGCCAAAAATAGAAAATAATATTGATGAGAGGCTTCTGTCACCATACAGTAAAGATGAGAAATGGGCAAGGCAGATGGTGGGTTTCAGAATCCTAGTTAAGGGAAAAACTAGGATCCTTGTCAAGCTGAATACGTCCACAGCCTGGGTATCATCGGCCCCCCACAGCCCTCCACCATTACGGGTCAATATCTGCTTTTTATCTTACAGGAGCTGGTCTCTGCAGGAGTCACCAATGTGGATTTTGAAACTTCTGGAAAGATAGCCACATATAGCAGCTAGCATCTAGATGCTGAGTACTGAATCCAGGCCCCTGAGAGGTGACACAGGCATCATAAACACATGGAGGTTATCTTGCAGAAAATTATTCTCCCATTGGATGCCAGCACATGTGGGTCTTTTGATTCCATCATTGTTTTTAAAAGGTCTGCTATGCTTGGAGACACAGCCTGTCACCGAAAGAAGAGGGTGACTGAGGCAGAAGGGTGGAATGTTTGTGGAGAGTACTAGGAATGATCCTTAGTCACAAATTTAACAACAAAAGAAAAGAAAAGGAAAAAATGAAAAGAAAAGGAAAGAAAAGAAAAAAGGAAGAAAAGTTTCAAATCCTACCTCTACAGTATTCACAAAGTCTTGGGTTTGATTCTGAACACACAACCACTTAAAAGAAACCAAAGTTTCCAACAGGGCCTGTTCATATTGGCCAGTAATTCTCATGCTGAGGGGCTCAAACAATTTGGGGCTTGAAAGACTCTGTCATAGAGTTCGAATAAGAACTGCTGCATATCAGATATTTGCAATAAGTTTGATAGAAGTAGCTTTGTAAAACTACAGTTCCAAGTTAGCAACAGAATACTTTCATTGTTGGGATTCTCAGAACTCGAGGAACTCTCTTAAATTGTGGCAATCTGAGGAAGGTTGAGAACCATGTTTACAAATAAGGAACACCTCAGAGAATCATGCTCGATATTAGATCATGAACAGACATTAGTGATTGTGGAGAATTGGTATGTTGTAGGTCCTGAATCAAATGAAATGAAATGAAATCAAATCAAATCGAATATTGTAGGGTCACTTCAAACTTGTAAACAGCCACTGTTATGACCCTTTTGCCATGAACAGATGTCAATGTTCTTTCCAACCCAATGCTGATCCCCTCAAGGTGTGGTGTTCATTTCTAACTGTGTTCTATAACTCTAGAAATGCGATGCATTGTTTCCACCATGGAATACAGTACTTCAGGCAAACCTTCTGTGTATCCCTGAGACACAGCCATGTGAATGGCTTCAAAAGGATCTCCAATCAATTATGAAGCTAGCATTCTGCCTCCAGATGATAACCTTGAGAGAGATGCAGTAGCTATCAAGTGGGGCAATTACGCCACAGTGTGGATTCAGACTGCCACTGCAGAGACAGGCAAATTCCATAGAGTTTCCTTCATGGTTGTCCTCTGAACCCTTGTGACCCAGTCATGAGCAAATGCTCATGGCTGGGGCAGAAGGATTCAGAGAATTCATTCAAGGACCTTTCTGGAAATGTGGTGAGCCTCTTCTCGCTGACATGAGAACCTCCCTTCTTTTGACCATGCTCAAACACGCCCTCACCATTGTGTCCTGATCCTCCTACTGCACCATAGGGTCCTCTATTTAAAATTACATGAACACCTTCCTGTTCTTTCCATGATATTTTCTGCTTACAATAAATTTTGTCTGATTCTACTCTTTGCATTTTTCCACAAAGCAAGATCAAGGAGCCCTCCACAATAACTTGTCAATATCCAAATTTAACATACAGGAGCTGGTCTCTGCAGGCGTCACCAATGTGGATGTTGGAACTTCTGGATAGGTAGCCACAGATAGCAGCTAGCATCTGGATGCTGAGTGCTAAATCCAGGCCCCTGCAGTGTCACACAGGCCTCATAAAACACTTGGAGGTTTTCTTGTAGAAAAAATTCTCACATCAGATTCCTGTACATGTCCTTTTTTTGATTCCCTCATTGTTTGTAAGAAGGTCAGCCATGCTTGGGGACACAGCCTGTCACTGAAAGACAAGGGTGACTCTGGCACATGGGTGGAATGTTTTTGTGGAGATCTAGAAATGATCCTTACTCAGAAATTTAAAAATGAAAGAAGAGAAAAGCAGGAAAGAAAAGAAAAGAAAGGAAGAAAAGAAAAAAGAAAAAAAATGAAATAAGGAAGAAAAGTTTCGAATTCTACCTCTACAGTATTCACAAAATCTTCGGTTTGGTTCTGAACACACAACCACTTCAAAGAAACCAAAGTTTCTAACAACGCCTGTTCATACACGCCAGCAATTCTCATGCTGAGGGGCTCAACCAATTATGGGCTTGAAGGACTCTGTCCTAGGGTTCGAATAAGAACTGCTGCAGAGCAGGCATTTGCATTAAGTTTGATAGAAATAGCTTTGCAAAACAACAGTTACAAGTTAGCAACAGAATAATTTCATTGTTGGGTTTCTCACAACAGGAGGAACTGCATTAAATTGTCGCAATCTGAGGAAAGTTGAGAACCACTGTGGAGAAATAAGTCACACCTGAGAGAATCATGATCGATAGCAGATCCTGATCAGACCTTAGTGATTGTGGAGCGTTGATATATTGTGGGTCCGGAATCAAATATTACAGGGTCACTTTGAACTTGTAAACAGACACTTCGGCCATTTTTCGTTATGGCACCTTTTGCCTTGAACAGATGTCAATGTTCTTTCCAAACCAACGTTGATCACATCAAGATGTGATGACCATTTCTGACTTTGTCCTGTAACTCTAGACAAGCCATGCATTGTACACAGCATGGAATACACTATTTCGGGCAAACGGATTGTGTTTATCTGAGACACAGTCATGCGAATGGCTTCCAAAACATGTGCAGTCCCATGTAAAGCGAGGCGTAAGCTTCCAGACCAGCCTGCGAACGATGCAGTAACTATCAACTGGGGTGCAAAAGCCACCATATTGTTCCTGACTACCTCTATAGAGGCAGCCAACTTCCAATGAGGTTCCCGCACACCTGTGCTGTGAACACTTCTGAAAGGTTCAGAGAATCATTCCAGGACCCTTCTGGAAGCATGGTTAGACTCTTCTTGCTGCCGTGAAAACCTCCCTTCTTCAGACCCTGCTCATTTGCACTCCCACCGGTGTCTCCTGAAGCTTCTGCTGATGCCCTGGGTCCCTTTCTAAAATTCCATGAAGCCCTTCCTGTTCTTTCCCGGGTTCTTTCTGCTCACAAGAACTTGTGGCTGATGCTGCTCTTTGCATCTTTGCATTAGACAACATCGGGCAGCCCTCCTCCTCCATTATGGTTCAGTGTCAGCTTTTTAACTTTCACCAGCTGCTTCTTCCAGGCCTCAGCAGATTGGATGTTGGAACCACTGGAACGGTAGCCACATGTCAGAGCTACAATGTAGATAATGAGTACTGAATCCACGCCCCTGATAGGGCGACCAGGCATCAAAATTGCTCTGTAGGTGATTTTGTAGAAAAGAACTCTCCCATTGGATGCCATAACATCTCCATCATCTGATTTCCTCATTGCTAGTAAGAAGGTTCATCCACGCTTGTAGACATGGGCATGTCACTGAGCGACAATGGTGGTTGGAAAAGAAGGATGGATTGTCTGAGTGGGAAAGTCAGAGACAACCTATCTCAAAAAACTGAAATTGAAATAATAGAAAAGAAAAGTATATGAAACTAAAGGAAAGGAGAGGAGAGGAGAGGAGAGGAGAGGAGAGGAGAGGAGAGGAGAGAGGAGAGGAAAGGAACTGTTTGCACCATACTTCAACAGGATTCACAAGGTCCTGTGTTTGATGCTAAACACCCAAACACTTAAAAGAAACAAAAGGTTCTAAAAGGGCCTGTGATTATAAGCCATCAATTCCTATGCAGGGGGCAAAACCAATTTGGAAGTTGAAGACTTTTGTCCGAGGATTTGATTAAGAACAGCAGAATGTGAGACATTTGCATTAAGATTGATAGAAGTTGATTGGCAAAACAAAAGTTACTAATTAGGAAGAGAGTAATTTCATTGTTGGGTTCCCTACAAGATGAGGAAATTTTTTAGAGTTGAAAGTCTTTGGAAGGTTGAGAACCACTGTGTAGAAATAAGTCCCACCTGAGTGAATCATGCTCGATTGCAGATCATGATCTGACCATAGTGCTCGTGGAGAGTTGGTATATTGTGGGTCCTGAAACAAATACACCAGGGTCACTTCTGACTTGTCATCAGCAACTTTGGCCATGTTTTCCCTATTACCACTTTTGCCATGAACACATGTCAATGTTCTTTCCAAGCCAACGCTGATCCCCTCAGGATGTGGCGTTCATTTCTGACTTTGTCCCGTAACTCTAGAAACGCCGTGCATTGTTCACACCGTGGAATACACCTTTTCGGGGAAACCACTGTGCTTCCCTTAGACAAAGTCACGCGAAAGGCTTCAAAAGCATCTCCAGGCCACTGTGAGGCTATGGTTCAGCCTGAGGCCAGCTTGAGAGAGATGCAGTAATTATCAGGTTGGGCTCATATGCCACCGTGTGGCTGTAGCCTGCCACTGCGGAGGCAGGCAACGTCCATGGGCTTTCTTTCATGGTTGTTCTCTGAACCCTTCTGCGCCAGCCATGAGCAAAAATCCTCATGGGTGGGGCAGAAGGGTTCAGAGAATTCATTCAAGGACCCTTCTGGACAAGCGGTGAGCCTCTACTCGCTGCCTTGAGAACCTCCCTTCTTCTGACCACGCTCAATCCCACTGTCAGCAGTGCATGCTGATGCTCCTGATGAGCCCCAGGGTCCTCTCTCTAAAATCTCATCCACCCCTTCCTGTTCCTTCCCTGGTTCTTTCTGCATACAAGAATTTTTTCCTGATTCTACTCTTTGCATTTTTCCACAGGACTACATCAAGGAGCCCTCCACCATTGTGTGTCAATGTCAGCTTTTTAACATACAGAAGCTGGTCTCTGCAGGGGTCACCAATGTGGATGTTGGAACTTCTGGATAGGTAGCCACAGATAGCAGCTAGCATCTGGATGCTGAGTACTGAATCCAGGCCCCAGCAATGTCACACAGGCCTCATAAACGCTTGGAGGTTTCTTGTAGAAAAAATTCTCACATCGGGTTCCTGCACATGTCCTTTTTCTGATTCCCTCATTGTTTCTAAGAAGGTCAGCCATGCTTGGGGACACAGCCTGTCACCGAAAGACAAGGGTGACTCTGGCACTTGTGTGGAATGTTTTTGTGGAGATCTAGAAATGATCCTGACTCAGAAATTTAAAAATGATAGAGGAGAAAGAAAGAAACAAAAGAAAAGAAAGGAAGAAAAGAAAAAAGAAAAAAAATGAAATAAGGAAGAAAAGTTTTGAATCCTACCTCTACATTATTCACAAAATTTTGGGTTTGGTTATGAACACACAACCACTTCAAAGAAACCAAAGATTCTAACAACGCCTGTTCATACACGCCAGCAATTCTCATGCTGAGGGGCTCAACCAATTATGGGCTTGAAGGACTCTGTCCTAGGGTTCGAATTATAACTGCTGCATAGCGCGCATTTGCATTAAATTTGATAGAAATAGCTTTGCAAAACAACAGTTACAAGTTAGCAACAGAATAATTTCATTGTTGGGTTTCTCACAACACGAGGAACTGCATTAAAGTGCTGCAATCTGAGGTAGGTTGAGAACTACTGTGTAGAAATAAGTCCCACCTGAGTGAATCATGCTCGATAGCAGATCATGATCTGACCTTAATGATCGTGGAGAGTTGGTATATTGTGGGTCCTGAATCAAATACACCAGGGTCACTTCTGACTTGTCATCAGCCACTTTGGGCATTTTTCGCTATTACCCCTTTTGCCATGAACAGATGTCAATGTTCTTTCCAACCCAATGCTGATCCCCTCAAGATGTGATGATCATTTCTGACTCTGTCCTGTAACTCTAGACACGCCTTGCATTGTTCCCAGGATGGAATACACTACTTCGGGCAAACGGAATATGTTTCGCTGAGACACAGTCATGTGAATGGCTTCAAAAACATCTCCAGTCCCTGTAAAGCGAGGCTTAAGCTGCCAGACCAGCTTGTGACTGATGCAGAAACTATCAACTGGGGTTCAAATGCCACCATGTCTCTCCAGACTACCTCTGCAGAGGTAGCCAACTTCCAATGAGGTTCACGCACACCTGTGCTGTGAACCCTTCGGAAAGGTTCAGAGAATCATTCCAGGACCCTTCTGGAAGCATGGTTAGACTCTTCTCGCTGCCCTTAAAAACTCCCTTCTTCAGACCCTGCTCATTTGGCACTCCCACAGGAGGCTCCTGAACCTTCTGATGATGCCCTGGGTCCTTTTTCTAAAATTCCATGAACCCCTTCCTGTTCTTTACCGGGTCTCTCTGCTCACAAGAACTTGTGGCTGAGGCTGCTTTTTGCATCTTTGCACTAGACAACATCGGGCAGCCCTCCTCCTCCATTATGGTTCAGTGTCAGCTTTTTAACTTTCACCAGCTGCTTCCTGCAGGGCTCAGCAGATTGGATGTTGGAACCACTGGAACGGTAACCACATATAACAGCTAGCATGTAGATAATGAGTACTGAATCCAGGCTCCTGTTAGGGCAACCAGGCATGAAAATTGCTCTGTAGGTGATTTTGTAGAAAAGAACTCTACCACTGGATGCCATTACATTCTCCATCATCTGATTTCCTCCTTGCTTGTAAGAAGTTACATCCACGCTTGGAGACATTGGCCTGTCACCGAGCTGCAATGGTGGTTGGAACAGAAGGATCGATTGTCTGAGCGGGGAACTCAGAGAGAACCTATCTCAAAAAACTGAAATTGAAATAATAGAAGAAAAGAAAAAAAAAGGATGTGAAACTAAAGAACGGGAAAGGAAAGGAAAGGGAAGGGAAGGGAAGGGAAGGAAGGGAAGGAAGAGGGAAAGGAAAGGAAAGGAAAGGAAGGAAAGGAAAGGAAAGGAAAGAAGGAAAGGAAAGGAAAGGAAAGGAAAGGAAAGGAAAGGAAAGGAAAGGAATTGAAAGGAAATGTTTGCATCATAACTCAACAGGATTCACAAGGTCCTGTGTTTGATGCTAAGCACCTAAACACTTATAAGAAACAAAAGGTTCTAACAGGGCCTGTGCATATAAGCCAACAATTCCCATGCAGGGGGCAAAAAGAATTTTAACTTGAAGACTTTTGTCCGAGGATTTGATTAAGAACAGCAGAATGTGAGACATTTGCATTAAGATTGATAGAAGTTGATTTGGCAAAAAAAAGTTACTAATTAGGAAGAGAGTAATTTCATTCATACACACCACAATTCTCATGCTGAGGGGCTCAACCAATTATGGGCTTGAAGGACTCTGTCTAGGGTTCGAATTATAACTGCTGCATCGCGCGCATTTGCATTAAATTTGATAGAAATAGCTTTGCAAAACCAGTTACAAGTTAGCAAAAGAATAATTGCGTTGCTGGGTTTCTGACAACACGAGGAACTGCAATAAAGTTTTTGTAATCTGAGGAATGAGAACCACTGTGCAGAAATAAGACCTTGAATCATGATAGATAGCAGATCATGTCAGACCTTAGTGATCGTGGAGAGTTGATATCTTATGCGTCCTGAATCAAATATTACCAGGGTCACTTCGGACTTGTAAACAGCAACCTTGGCGATTTTTCCGTATATGACCACTTTTGCCATGAACAGATGTCAATGTACTTTCCAACCCAACGCTGATCCCCTCAATATGTGATGTTCATTTCTGACTTTGTCCTGTAACTCTAGACACGCCTTGTATTGTTCACAGCATGGAATACACCTATTTCGGGCAAACCTAATGTGTTTCCCTGAGACACAGTCATGCGAATGGCTTCAAAAACATCTCCAGTTCCACTGTAAAGCGATGGCTTAAGCTTCCAGACCAGCTTGAGACCGATGCAGTAATTATCAAGTTGGGTTCATAAGCCACCATGTCACTCGTAGACTGCCACTGCGTAGGCAGCCAACTTCCAATGAGCTTTCTTTCACACCTGTGCCCCAGCCATGTGCAAAAACCATGGCTGGGGCTGAAGGGTTCAGAGAATTCATTCAAGGACCCTTCTGGACAAGCATGGTTAGACTCTTCTTGCTGCCGTTGAAAACCTCCCTTTTTCAGACCACTGCTCATTTGCACTCACCATCAGCAGTCGCATCCTGAACCTTCTGCTGATGAGCCCCTGGGTCCTCTTTCTAAAATTCTCATCCACCCCTTCCAGTTCTTTCCCAGGGTCTTTCTGCATCACAACAACTTGTGGCTGATGCTGCTCTTTGCATCTTTGCACTAGGACTACATCAAGGCAGCCCTACTCCTCCATTATCGTGTCAATGTCAGCTTTTTAACTTTACAGAAGCTGGTCTCTGCAGGCATCATCCAATGTGGATGTTGGAACCACTGGATACGGTAGCCACATGATCAGCAGCTAGCGTGTAGGATGCATGAGTACAGAATCCAGGCCCCTGTTATGGCAACACAGGCCTCATAAATTGCTTGTAGGTGATTTTTTTAGAAAATATCTCTCCCATCGGGATGCCATGCACATCTCCATCATCTGATTCTCCTCATTGAAAGTAAGAAGGTTCATCCATGCTTACAGACATGGCCTGTCACTGAAAGCTACAACGGTGACTCTGAACAGAAGTGATGGATTGTTCTGAGCGGAGAACTAGAGATGATCCTGATCTCAAAAAACTGAAATTGGAATAGTAGAAGAGAAAAGAAAAGGACATGAAATTAAAGACAAAAGGAAAGGGGAAGGGAAGGGAAGGAAGGGAAGGGAAGGGAAAGGGAAGGGAAGGGAAGGGAAAAGGAAAGGAAATGGAAAGGAAAGGAATGGAAAGGAAATGTTTGCATCATCACCGCAACAGAATTCACAAAATTTTGGGTTTGGATGCTAAGCACACTAAACACTTCATAAGAAACAAAAGATTCTAACAGACGCCTGTGCATATAAGCCAACAATTCTCATGCAGAGGGGCAAAAAGAATTATTACCTTGAAGGACTTTTTCCCAAGAATTCGAATTAAGAACAGCAGCATAGTGAGCATGTTTGCATTAAGATTGGATAGAAGTTGATTTGCAAAACAAAAGTTACTAAGTTAGCAGACAGAGATAATTTCATTGTTGGGTTCCCTCACAAGATGAGGAAATTTTTTAGAGTGCTGAAAGTCTTTGGAAGGTTTGAGAACCACGGTGTAGAAATAAGTCCCACCTGAGTGAATCATGCTCGATTGCAGATCATGATCTGACCATAGTGATCGTGGGGAGTTGGTATACTGTGGGTCCTGAATCAAATACACCAGGGTCACTTCTGACTTGTCATCAGCAACTTTGGCCATTTTTCGCTATTACCCACTCTTGCCATGAACACATGTCAATGTTCTTTCCAAGCCAACGCTGATCCCCTCAGGATGTGGCGTTCATTTCTGACTTTGTCCCGTAACTCTACAAATGCCATGCATTGTTCAAACCAGGTGGAATATACTACTTTGGGGAAACGGAATATGTGCTTCCCTGAGACACAGTCATGTGAATGGCTTCAAAAGCATCTCCAGTCCCTTTAAAGCGAGGCTTACAGCCTGCCAGACCAGCTTGTGACAGAGATGCAGTAATTATCAAGTTGGGCTCAAACGCCACCGTGTGGCTGTCCAGCCTGCCACTGCTGAGGCAGGCAACGTTCCAATGAGGCTTCACGCATTCACCTGGTTGTTCTCTGAACCCTTCGGAAAGGTTCAGAGAATCATTCCAGGACCCTTCTGGAAGCATGGTTAGACTCTTCTCGCTGCCCTGAAAAACCTCCCTTCTTCAGACCCTGCTCATTTGCACTCCCACAGGAGGCTCCTGAACCTTCTGATGATGCCCTGGGTCCTTTTTCTAAAATTCCATGAACCCCTTCCTGTTCTTTACCGGGGTCTCTCTGCTCACAAGAACTTGTGGCTGATGCTGCTTTTTGCATCTTTGCACTAGACAACATCGGGCAGCCCTCCTCCTCCATTATGGTTCAGTGTCAGCTTTTTAACTTTCACCAGCTGCTTTCCTGCAGGGCTCAGCAGATTGGATGTTGGAACCACTGGAACGGTAACCACATATAACAGCTAGCATGTAGATAATGAGTACTGAATCCAGGCCCCTGTTAGGGCAACCAGGCATGAAAATTGCTCTGTAGGTGATTTTGTAGAAAAGAACTCTACCACTGGATGCCATTACTTCTCCATCATCTGATTTCCTCCTTGCTTGTAAGAAGTTACATCCACGCTTGGAGACATTGGCCTGTCACCGAGCTGCAACGGTGGTTGGAACAGAAGGATCGATTGTCTGAGTGCCGAACTCAGAGAGGACCTATCTCAAAGGAAACTGAAACTGAAATAGAAAGGAAAGGAAAGGAAAGGAAAGGAAACTAAAGGATATGAAAAGGAAAGGAAAGGAAAGGAAAGGAAAGGAAAGGAAAGGAAAGGAAAGGAAAGGAAAGGAAAGGAAAGGAAAGGTTTGCATCCTACCTCAACAGGATTCACAAGGTCCTGTGTTTGATGCTAAGCACCCAAACACTTAAAAGAAACAAAAGGTTCTAACAGGGCCTGTGCATATAAGCCAACAATTCCCATGCAGGGGGCAAAACCAATTTTAACTTGAAGACTTTTGTCCGAGGATTTGATTAAGAACAGCAGAATGTGAGACATTTGCATTAAGATTGATAGAAGTTGATTGGCAAAACAAAAGTTATTAATTAGGAAGAGAGTAATTTCATTGTTGGGTTCCCTACAAGATGAGGAAATTTTTTAGAGTTGAAAGTCTTTGGAAGGTTGAGAACCAGTGTGTAGAAATAAGTCCCACCTGAGTGAATCATGCTCGATTGCAGATCATGATCTGACCATAGTGATCGTGGAGAGTTGGTATATTGTGGGTCCTGAATCAAATACACCAGGGTCACTTCTGACTTGTCATCAGCTACTTTGGCCATTTTTTCCTATTACCACTTTTGCCATGAACAGATGTCATTGCTCTTTCCAAGCCAACGCTGATCCCCTCAGGATGTGGCGTTCATTTCTGACTTTGTCCCGTAACTCTAGAAACGCCATGCATTGTTCACACCGTGGAATACACCTTTTCAGGGAAACCTACTGTGCTTCCCTTAGACAAAGTCATGCAAAAGGCTTCAAAAGCATCTCCAGGCCACTGTGAGGCTATGGTTCAGCCTGAGGCCAGCTTGAGAGAGATGCAGTAATTATCAAGTTGGGCTCATACGCCACCGTGTGGCTGTAGCCTGCCACTGCGGAGGCAGGCAACGTCCATGGGCTTTCTTTCATGGTTGTTCTCTGAACCCTTCTGCCCCAGCCATGAGCAAAAATGCTCATGGCTGGGGCAGAAGGGTTCAGAGAATTCATTCAAGGACCCTTCTGGACAAGCGGTGAGCCTCTTCTCGCTGCCTTGAGAACCTCCCTTCTTCTGACCACGCTCAATCCCACCGTCAGCAGTGCATGCTGATGCTCCTGATGAGCCCCAGGGTCCTCTCTCTAAAATTTCATCCACCCCTTCCTGTTCCTTTCCCTGGTTCTTTCTGCATACAAGAATTTTTTCCTGATTCTACTCTTTGCATTTTTCCACAGGACTAGATCAAGGAGCCCTCCACCATTATGTGTCAATGTCAGCTTTTTAACATACAGAAGCTGGTCTCTGCAGGGGTCACCAATGTGGATGTTGGAACTTCTGGATAGGTAGCCACAGATAGCAGCTAGCATCTGGATGCTGAGTACTGAATCCAGGCCCCTGCAATGTCACACAGGCCTCATAAACGCTTGGAGGTTTCTTGTAGAAAAAATTCTCACATCGGGTTCCTGCACATGTCCTTTTTCTGATTCCCTCATTGTTTCTAAGAAGGTCAGCCATGCTTGGGGACACAGCCTGTCACCGAAAGACAAGGGTGACTCTGGCACTTGTGTGGAATGTTTTTGTGGAGATCTAGAAATGATCCTGACTCAGAAATTTAAAAATGATAGAGGAGAAAGAAAGAAACAAAAGAAAAGTAAGGAAGAAAAGAAAAAAAGAAAAAAATGAAATAAGGAAGAAAAGTTTCGAATCCTACCTCTACATTATTCACAAAATTTTGGGTTTGGTTATGAACACACAACCACTTCAAAGAAACCAAAGATTCTAACAACGCCTGTTCATACACGCCAGCAATTCTCATGCTGAGGGGCTCAACCAATTATGGGCTTGAAGGACTCTGTCCTAGGGTTCGAATTATAACTGCTGCATAGCGCGCATTTGCATTAAATTTGATAGAAATAGCTTTGCAAAACAACAGTTACAAGTTAGCAACAGAATAATTTCATTGTTGGGTTTCTCACAACACGAGGAACTGC
The DNA here is from genome assembly GCA_026225945.1 of Cricetomys ansorgei. Lineage (NCBI taxonomy): Eukaryota > Metazoa > Chordata > Mammalia > Rodentia > Nesomyidae > Cricetomys > Cricetomys ansorgei. The sequence goes on from JAMJFZ010003540.1 coordinate 47,724, forward strand.
ATTAAAGTGCTGCAATCTGAGGTAGGTTGAGAACTACTGTGTAGAAATAAGTCCCACCTGAGTGAATCATGCTCGATAGCAGATCATGATCTGACCTTAATGATCGTGGAGAGTTGGTATATTGTGGTCCTGAATCAAATACACCAGGGTCACTTCTGACTTGTCATCAGCCACTTTGGGCATTTTTCGCTTATACCCCTTTTGCCATGAACAGATGTCAATGTTCTTTCCAACCCAATGCTGATCCCCTCAAGATGTGATGATCATTTCTGACTCTGTCCTGTAACTCTAGACACGCCTTGTATTGTTCACAGCATGGAATACACTATTTCGGCCAAATGGAATGTGTTTCCCTGAGACACAGTCATGTGAATGGCTTCAAAAACATCTCCAGTCCCTGTAAAGCGAGGCTTAAGCTTCCAGAACAGCTTGTGACTGATGCAGTAACTATCAACTGGGGTTCAAAAGCCACCATGTCACTTGTGACTGCCTCTGCAGAGGCAGCCAACTTCCAATGAGGTTCACGCACACCTGTGCTGTGAACCCTTCGTAAAGGTTCAGAGAATCATTCCAGGACCCTTCTGGAAGCATGGTTAGACTTTTCTTCGCTGCCCTGAAAACCTCCCTTCTTCAGACCCTGCTCATTTGCACTCCCACAGGAGGCTCCTGAACCTTCTGATGATGCCCTGGGTCCCTTTTCTAAAATTCCATGAACCCCTTCCAGTTCTTTCCCGGGGTCTCTCTGCTCACAAGAACTTGTGGCTGATGCTGCTCTTTGCATCTTTGCACTAGACAACATCAGGCAGCCCTCCTCCTCCATTATGGTTCAGTGTCAGCTTTTTAACTTTCACCAGCTGCTTCCTGCAGGGCTCAGCAGATTGGATGTTGGAACCACTGGAACGGTAACCACATATAACAGCTAGCATGTAGATAATGAGTACAGAATCCAGGCCCCTGTTAGGGCAACCAGGCATGAAAATTGTTCTCTGTAGGTGATTTTGTAGAAAAGAACTCTACCACTGGATGCCATTACTTCTCCATCATCTGATTTCCTCCTTGCTTGTAAGAAGGTTACATCCACACTTATAGACATTGGCCTGTCACTGAGCTACAACGGTGGTTGGAACAGAAGGATGGATTGTCTGAGCGGGGAACTCAGAGAGAACCTATCTCAAAAAACTGAAACTGAAATAGTAGAAAAGAAAAGAAAAGGATATGAAACTAAAGGAAAGGAAAGGAAAGGGAAGGGAAGGATGAAGGGAAGGGAAGGAAGGGAAGGGAAGGGAAGGGAAGGGAAGAGAAGGGAAGGGAAGGAAAGGAAAGGAAAGGAAAGGAAAGGAAAAATGGAAAGGAAATGTTTGCATCAATAACTCAACAGAATTCACAAGGTCCTGTGTTTGATGCTAAGCACCTAAACACTTATATGAAACAAAAGGTTCTAACAGGGCCTGTGCATATAAGCCAACAATTCCCATGCAGGGGGCAAAAAGAATTTTAACTTGAAGACTTTTTTCAAGGATTTGATTAAGAACAGCAGAATGTGAGATTGTTTGCATTAAGATTGATAGAATTTTTGATTTGCAAAATAAAAGTTACTAATTAGGAAGAGAGTAATTTCATTGTTGGGTTCCCTACAAGATGAGGAAATTTTTTAGAGTTGAAAGTCTTTGGAAGGTTGAGAACCACTGTGTAGAAATAAGTCCCACCTGAGTGAATCATGCTCGATTGCAGATCATGATCTGACCATAGTGATCGTGGAGAGTTGGTATATTGTGGGTCCTGAATCAAATACACCAGGGTCACTCTCTGACTTGTCATCAGCAAACTTTGGCCATTTTTCCCTATTACAGACACTTTTGCCATGAACACATGTCAATGTTCTTTCCAAGCCAACGCTGATCCCCTCAGGATGTGGCGTTTCATTTCTGACTTTGTCCCAGTAACTCTACAAATGCCTTGCATTGTTCAAACCGTGGAATATACTTACTTCGGGGAAACCTACTGTGCTTCCCTAAGACACAGTCATGTGAATGGCTTCAAAGCATCTCCTGGCCTCTTTGAAGCTAAGGTACAGCCTGAGGCCAGCTTGAGACAATTGCGTAAATTATCATGTCAGGCTCATACGCCATCGTGAGTGCTGAAGCCTGCCACTGCTGAGGCAGGCAACGTCCATGGGCTTTCTTTCATGGTTCTTCTCTGAACTGCCCAAACGAAAGGATAGGGAAAGAAAGGAAAAAGAAAGGAAGGAAAGGAAAGGAAAGGAAAGAGAAAGGAAAGGAAAAAGGAAAGGAAAGGAAAGGAAAGGAAAAGGAATGGAAAGGAAAGAAATTAAAGAAAAGGAAAGGAAAGGTTTGCATCCTACATCAACAGGATACTCACAAGTCCTGTGTTTGATGCTAAGCACCCAAACACTTAAACAAAAGGTTTCTAACAGGGCCTGTGCATATAAGCCAACAATTCCCATACAGGGAGCAAAACCAATTTTAACCTGAAGACTTTTGTCCGAGGATTTGATTAAGAACAGCAGAATGTGAGACAATTTGCATTAAGATTGATAGAAGTTGATTGGCAAAACAAAAGTTACTAATTAGGAAGAGAGTAATTTCTCAAGATGAGGAAATTTTTTAGAGTTGAAAGTCTTTGGAAGTTGAGAACCACGGTGTTAGAAATAAGATCTGACCATAGTGCTCGTGGAGATTTTTTTATGTATATTGTGGGTCCTGAAACAAATACACCAGGGTTCACTTCTGACTTGTCATCAGCAACTTTGGCCATTTTTCCCCATTACCATGCCATGAACACATTGTTCTTTCCAAGCCAACGCTGATCCCCTCAGGATGTGGCGTTCATTTCTAGACATTTGTCCCGTTAACTCTACAAAAATGCCATGCATTGTTCCGTGGAATACACTACTTCAGGGAAACCTACTGTGCTTTCCCTTAGACACTGTCATGGCTTCAAAGCTTCTCCATGGCCTCTTTGAAGCTTACAGCCTGAGGCCAGCTGTGAGACGATGCATAAATTATCAAGTCAGGCTCATACGCCATCGTGTTGCTGGTAAGCCTTGCTGAGGGGCAAACCTTTGACTGTGCTTCATCCTTAGACAAAGTCATGCGAAAGGGGCTTCAAAAGCATCTCCAGGCCACTGTGAGGCTATGGTTCAGCCTGAGGCCAGACCTTGAGAGAGATGCAGTAATTATCAAGTTGATGGCTTTCAATACGCCACCGTGTGGCTGTAGCCTGCCACTGCGGAGGCAGGCAACGTCCATGAGGCTTTCTTTCATGGTTGTTCTCTGAACCCTTCTGCCCCAGCCATGAGCAAAAATGCTCATGGCTGGGGCAGAAGGGTTCAGAGAATTCATTCAAGGACCCTTCTGGACAAGCGGTGAGCCTCTTCTCGCTGCCTTGAGAACCTCCCTTCTTCTGACCACGCTCAATCCCACCGTCAGCAGTGCATGCTGATGCTCCTGATGAGCCCCAGGGTCCTCTCTCTAAAATCTCATCCACCCCTTCCTGTTCCTTCCCTGGTTCTTTCTGCATACAAGAATTTTTTCCTGATTCTACTCTTTGCATTTTTCCACAGGACTAGATCAAGGAGCCCTCCACCATTGTGTGTCAATGTCAGCTTTTTAACATACAGAAGCTGGTCTCTGCAGGGGTCACCAATGTGGATGTTGGAACTTCTGGATAGGTAGCCACAGATAGCAGCTAGCATCTGGATGCTGAGTACTGAATCCAGGCCCCTGCAATGTCACACAGGCCTCATAAACGCTTGGAGGTTTCTTGTAGAAAAAATTCTCACATCGGGTTCCTGCACATGTCCTTTTTCTGATTCCCTCATTGTTTCTAAGAAGGTCAGCCATGCTTGGGGACACAGCCTGTCACCGAAAGACAAGGGTGACTCTGGCACTTGTGTGGAATGTTTTTGTGGAGATCTAGAAATGATCCTGACTCAGAAATTTAAAAATGATAGAGGAGAAAGAAAGAAACAAAAGAAAAGAAAGGAAGAAAAGAAAAAAGAAAAAAAAATGAAATAAGGAAGAAAAGTTTCGAATCCTACCTCTACATTATTCACAAAATTTTGGGTTTGGTTATGAACACACAACCACTTCAAAGAAACCAAAGATTCTAACAACGCCTGTTCATACACGCCAGCAATTCTCATGCTGAGGGGCTCAACCAATTATGGGCTTGAAGGACTCTGTCCTAGGGTTCGAATTATAACTGCTGCATAGCGCGCATTTGCATTAAATTTGATAGAAATAGCTTTGCAAAACAACAGTTACAAGTTAGCAACAGAATAATTTCATTGTTGGGTTTCTCACAACACGAGGAACTGCATTAAAGTGCTGCAATCTGAGGTAGGTTGAGAACTACTGTGTAGAAATAAGTCCCACCTGAGTGAATCATGCTCGATAGCAGATCATGATCTGACCTTAATGATCGTGGAGAGTTGGTATATTGTGGGTCCTGAATCAAATACACCAGGGTCACTTCTGACTTGTCATCAGCCACTTTGGGCATTTTTCGCTATTACCCCTTTTGCCATGAACAGATGTCAATGTTCTTTCCAACCCAATGCTGATCCCCTCAAGATGTGATGATCATTTCTGACTCTGTCCTGTAACTCTAGACACGCCTTGCATTGTTCCCAGGATGGAATACACTACTTCGGGCAAACGGAATATGTTTCGCTGAGACACAGTCATGTGAATGGCTTCAAAAACATCTCCAGTCCCTGTAAAGCGAGGCTTAAGCTGCCAGACCAGCTTGTGACTGATGCAGAAACTATCAACTGGGGTTCAAATGCCACCATGTCTCTCCAGACTACCTCTGCAGAGGTAGCCAACTTCCAATGAGGTTCACGCACACCTGTGCTGTGAACCCTTCGGAAAGGTTCAGAGAATCATTCCAGGACCCTTCTGGAAGCATGGTTAGACTCTTCTCGCTGCCCTGAAAACCTCCCTTCTTCAGACCCTGCTCATTTGCACTCCCACAGGAGGCTCCTGAACCTTCTGATGATGCCCTGGGTCCTTTTTCTAAAATTCCATGAACCCCTTCCTGTTCTTTACCGGGGTCTCTCTGCTCACAAGAACTTGTGGCTGAGGCTGCTTTTTGCATCTTTGCACTAGACAACATCGGGCAGCCCTCCTCCTCCATTATGGTTCAGTGTCAGCTTTTTAACTTTCACCAGCTGCTTCCTGCAGGGCTCAGCAGATTGGATGTTGGAACCACTGGAACGGTAACCACATATAACAGCTAGCATGTAGATAATGAGTACTGAATCCAGGCCCCTGTTAGGGCAACCAGGCATGAAAATTGCTCTGTAGGTGATTTTGTAGAAAAGAACTCTACCACTGGATGCCATTACTTCTCCATCATCTGATTTCCTCCTTGCTTGTAAGAAGTTACATCCACGCTTGGAGACATTGGCCTGTCACCGAGCTGCAACGGTGGTTGGAACAGAAGGATCGATTGTCTGAGTGGGGAACTCAGAGAGAACCTATCTCAAAAAACTGAAACTGAAATAATAGAAAAGAAAAGAAAAGAAAAAAGGATATGAAACTAAAGGAAAGGAAAGGAAAGGAAAGGAAAGGAAAGGAAAGGAAAGGAAAGGAAAGGAAAGGGAAAGGAAAGGAAAGGAAAGGAAAGGAAAGGAAAGGAAAAGGAAAGGAAAGGAAAAAAGGAAAGGAAAGGAAAGGAAAGGAAAGGAAAGGTTTGCATCCTACCTCAACAGGATTCACAAGGTCCTGTGTTTGATGCTAAGCACCCAAACACTTAAAAGAAACAAAAGGTTCTAACAGGGCCTGTGCATATAAGCCAACAATTCCCATGCAGGGGGCAAAACCAATTTTAACTTGAAGACTTTTGTCCGAGGATTTGATTAAGAACAGCAGAATGTGAGACATTTGCATTAAGATTGATAGAAGTTGATTGGCAAAACAAAAGTTACTAATTAGGAAGAGAGTAATTTCATTGTTGGGTTCCCTACAAGATGAGGAAATTTTTTAGAGTTGAAAGTCTTTGGAAGGTTGAGAACCACTGTGTAGAAATAAGTCCCACCTGAGTGAATCATGCTCGATTGCAGATCATGATCTGACCATAGTGATCGTGGAGAGTTGGTATATTGTGGGTCCTGAATCAAATACACCAGGGTCACTTCTGACTTGTCATCAGCAACTTTGGCCATTTTTCCCTATTACCACTTTTGCCATGAACAGATGTCATTGTTCTTTCCAAGCCAACGCTGATCCCCTCAGGATGTGGCGTTCATTTCTGACTTTGTCCCGTAACTCTAGAAACGCCATGCACTGTTCACACCGTGGAATACACCTTTTCGGGGAAACCTACTGTGCTTCCCTTAGACAAAGTCATGCGAAAGGCTTCAAAAGCATCTCCAGGCCACTGTGAGGCTATGGTTCAGCCTGAGGCCAGCTTGAGAGAGATGCAGTAATTATCAAGTTGGGCTCATACGCCACCGTGTGGCTGTAGCCTGCCACTGCGGAGGCAGGCAACGTCCATGGGCTTTCTTTCATGGTTGTTCTCTGAACCCTTCTGTCCCAGCCATGAGCAAAAATGCTCATGGCTGGGGCAGAAAGGTTCAGAGAATTCATTCATGGACCCTTCTGGACAAGCAGTGAGCCACTTCTCGCTGCCTTGAAAACCTCCCTTCTTCTGACCACGCTCAATCCCATCGTCAGCAGTGCATGCTAATGCTCCTGATGAGCCCCAGGGTCCTCTCTCTAAAATCTCATCCACCCCTTCCTGTTCCTTCCCTGGTTCTTTCTGCATATAAGAATTTTTTCCTGATTCTACTCTTTGCATTTTTCCACAGGACTAGATCAAGGAGTCCTCCACCATTGTGCGTCAATGTCAGCTTTTTAACATACAGAAGCTCGTCTCTGCAGGGGTCACCAATGTGGATGTTGGAACTTCTGGATAGGTAGCCACAGATAGCAGCTAGCATCTGGAGGCTGAGTACTGAATCCAGGCCCCTGCAATATCACACAGGCCTCATAAACGCTTGGAGGTTTCTTGTAGAAAAAATTCTCACATCGGGTTCCTGCACACGTCCTTTTTCTGATTCCCTCATTGTTTCTAAGAAGGTCAGCCATGCTTTGGGACACAGCCTGTCACCGAAAGACAAGGGTGACTCTGGCACTTGTGTGGAATGTTTTTGTGGAGATCTAGAAATGATCCTGAATCAGAAATTTAAAAATGATACAGAAGAAAGAAAGAAACAAAAGAAAAGAAAGGAAGAAAAGAAAAAAAAAAAAAATGAAATAAGGAAGAAAAGTTTCGAATCCTACCTCTACATTATTCACAAAATTTTGGGTTTGGTTATGAACACACAACCACTTCAAAGAAACCAAAGATTCTAACAACGCCTGTTCATACACGCCAGCAATTCTCATGCTGAGGGGCTCAACCAATTATGGGCTTGAAGGACTCTGTCCTAGGGTTCGAATTATAACTGCTGCATAGCGCGCATTTGCATTAAATTTGATAGAAATAGCTTTGCAAAACAACAGTTACAAGTTAGCAACAGAATAATTTCATTGTTGGGTTTCTCACAACACGAGGAACTGCATTAAAGTGCTGCAATCTGAGGTAGGTTGAGAACTACTGTGTAGAAATAAGTCCCACCTGAGTGAATCATGCTCGATAGCAGATCATGATCTGACCTTAATGATCGTGGAGAGTTGGTATATTGTGGGTCCTGAATCAAATACACCAGGGTCACTTCTGACTTGTCATCAGCCACTTTGGGCATTTTTCGCTATTACCCTTTTGCCATGAACAGATGTCAATGTTCTTTCCAACCCAATGCTGATCCCCTCAAGATGTGATGATCATTTCTGACTTTGTCCTGTAACTCTAGACACGCCTTGCATTGTTCCCAGGATGGAATACACTACTTCGGGCAAACGGAATATGTTTCGCTGAGACACAGTCATGTGAATGGCTTCAAAAACATCTCCAGTCCCTGTAAAGCGAGGCTTAAGCTGCCAGACCAGCTTGTGACTGATGCAGAAACTATCAACTGGGGTTCAAATGCCACCATGTCTCTCCAGACTACCTCTGCAGAGGTAGCCAACTTCCAATGAGGTTCACGCACACCTGTGCTGTGAACCCTTCGGAAAGGTTCAGAGAATCATTCCAGGACCCTTCTGGAAGCATGGTTAGACTCTTCTCGCTGCCCTGAAAACCTCCCTTCTTCAGACCCTGCTCATTTGCACTCCCACAGGAGGCTCCTGAACCTTCTGATGATGCCCTGGGTCCTTTTTCTAAAATTCCATGAACCCCTTCCTGTTCTTTACCGGGTTCTCTCTGCTCACAAGAACTTGTGGCTGAGGCTGCTTTTTGCATCTTTGCACTAGACAACATCGGGCAGCCCTCCTCCTCCATTATGGTTCACTGTCAGCTTTTTAACTTTCACCAGCTGCTTCCTGCAGGGCTCAGCAGATTGGATGTTGGAACCACTGGAACGGTAACCACATATAACAGCTAGCATGTAGATAATGAGTACTGAATCCAGGCCCCTGTTAGGGCAACCAGGCATGAAAATTGCTCTGTAGGTGATTTTGTAGAAAAGAACTCTACCACTGGATGCCATTACTTCTCCATCATCTGATTTCCTCCTTGCTTGTAAGAAGTTACATCCACGCTTGGAGACATTGGCCTGTCACCGAGCTGCAACGGTGGTTGGAACAGAAGGATCGATTGTCTGAGTGGGGAACTCAGAGAGAACCTATCTCAAAAAACTGAAACTGAAATAATAGAAAAGAAAAGAAAAGGAAATGAAACTAAAGGAAAGGAAAGGAAAGGAAAGGAAAGGAAAGGAAGGAAAAGGAAAGGAAAGGAAAGGAAAGGAAAGGAAAGGAAAGGAAAGGAAAGGTTTGCATCCTACCTCAACAGGATTCACAAGGTCCTGTGTTTGGATGCTAAGCACCCAAACACTTAAAAGAAACAAAAGGTTCTAACAGGGCCTGTGCATATAAGCCAACAATTCCCATGCAGGGGGCAAAACCAATTTTAACTTGAAGACTTTTGTCCGAGGATTTGATTAAGAACAGCAGAATGTGAGACATTTGCATTAAGATTGATAGAAGTTGATTGGCAAAACAAAAGTTACTAATTAGGAAGAGAGTAATTTCATTGTTGGGTTCCCTACAAGATGAGGAAATTTTTTAGAGTTGAAAGTCTTTGGAAGGTTGAGAACCACTGTGTAGAAATAAGTCCCACCTGAGTGAATCATGCTCGATTGCAGATCATGATCTGACCATAGTGATCGTGGAGAGTTGGTATATTGTGGGTCCTGAATCAAATACACCAGGGTCACTTCTGACTTGTCATCAGCAACTTTGGCCATTTTTCCCTATTACCACTTTTGCCATGAACAGATGTCATTGTTCTTTCCAAGCCAACGCTGATCCCCTCAGGATGTGGCGTTCATTTCTGACTTTGTCCCGTAACTCTAGAAACGCCATGCATTGTTCACACCGTGGAATACACCTTTTCGGGGAAACCTACTGTGCTTCCCTTAGACAAAGTCATGCGAAAGGCTTCAAAAGCATCTCCAGGCCACTGTGAGGCTATGGTTCAGCCTGAGGCCAGCTTGAGAGAGATGCAGTAATTATCAAGTTGGGCTCATACGCCACCGTGTGGCTGTAGCCTGCCACTGCGGAGGCAGGCAACGTCCATGGGCTTTCTTTCATGGTTGTTCTCACCCTTCTGCCCCAGCCATGAGCAAAAATGCCATGGCTGGGGCAGAAGGGTTCAGAGAATTCATTCAAGGACCCTTCTGGACAAGCGGTGAGCCTCTTCTCGCTGCCTTGAGAACCTCCCTTCTTCTGACCACGCTCAATGCACCACCGTCAGCAGTGCATGCTGATGCTCCTGATGAGCCCCAGGGTCCTCTCTCTAAAATCTCATCCACCCCTTCCTGTTTCCTTCCCTGGTTCTTTCTGCATACAAGAATTTTTTCCTGATTCTACTCTTTGCATTTTTCCACAGGACTAGATCAAGGAGCCCTCCACCATTGTGTGTCAATGTCAGCTTTTTAACATACAGAAGCTGGTCTCTGCAGGGGTCACCAATGTGGATGTTGGAACTTCTGGATAGGTAGCCACAGATAGCAGCTAGCATCTGGATGCTGAGTACTGAATCCAGGCCCCTGCAATGTCACACAGGCCTCATAAACGCTTGGAGGTTTCTTGTAGAAAAAATTCTCACATCGGGTTCCTGTACATGTCCTTTTTCTGATTCCCTCATTGTTTCTAAGAAGGTCAGCCATGCTTGGGGACACAGCCTGTCACCGAAAGACAAGGGTGACTCTGGCACTTGTGTGGAATGTTTTTGTGGAGATCTAGAAATGATCCTGACTCAGAAATTTAAAAATGATAGAGGAGAAAGAAAGAAACAAAAGAAAAGAAAGGAAGAAAAGGAAAAAAGAAAAAAAATGAAATAAGGAAGAAAAGTTTCGAATCCTACCTCTACATTATTCACAAAATTTTGGGTTTGGTTATGAACACACAACCACTTCAAAGAAACCAAAGATTCTAACAACGCCTGTTCATACACGCCAGCAATTCTCATGCTGAGGGGCTCAACCAATTATGGGCTTGAAGGACTCTGTCCTAGGGTTCGAATTAATAACTGCTGCATAGCGCGCATTTGCATTAAATTTGATAGAAATAGCTTTGCAAAACAACAGTTACAAGTTAGCAACAGAATAATTTCATTGTTGGGTTTCTCACAACACGAGGAACTGCATTAAAGTGCTGCAATCTGAGGTAGGTTGAGAACTACTGTGTAGAAATAAGTCCCACCTGAGTGAATCATGCTCGATAGCAGATCATGATCTGACCTTAATGATCGTGGAGAGTTGGTATATTGTGGGTCCTGAATCAAATACACCAGGGTCACTTCTGACTTGTCATCAGCCACTTTGGGCATTTTTCGCTATTACCCTTTTGCCATGAACAGATGTCAATGTTCTTTCCAACCCAATGCTGATCCCCTCAAGATGTGATGATCATTTCTGACTCTGTCCTGTAACTCTAGACACGCCTTGCATTGTTCCCAGGATGGAATACACTACTTCGGGCAAACGGAATATGTTTCGCTGAGACACAGTCATGTGAATGGCTTCAAAAACATCTCCAGTCCCTGTAAAGCGAGGCTTAAGCTGCCAGACCAGCTTGTGACTGATGCAGAAACTATCAACTGGGGTTCAAATGCCACCATGTCTCTCCAGACTACCTCTGCAGAGGTAGCCAACTTCCAATGAGGTTCACGCACACCTGTGCTGTGAACCCTTCGGAAAGGTTCAGAGAATCATTCCAGGACCCTTCTGGAAGCATGGTTAGACTCTTCTCGCTGCCCTGAAAACCTCCCTTCTTCAGACCCTGCTCATTTGCACTCCCACAGGAGGCTCCTGAACCTTCTGATGATGCCCTGGGTCCTTTTTCTAAAATTCCATGAACCCCTTCCTGTTCTTTACCGGGGTCTCTCTGCTCACAAGAACTTGTGGCTGAGGCTGCTTTTTGCATCTTTGCACTAGACAACATCGGGCAGCCCTCCTCCTCCATTATGGTTCAGTGTCAGCTTTTTAACTTTCACCAGCTGCTTCCTGCAGGGCTCAGCAGATTGGATGTTGGAACCACTGGAACGGTAACCACATATAACAGCTAGCATGTAGATAATGAGTACTGAATCCAGGCCCCTGTTAGGGCAACCAGGCATGAAAATTGCTCTGTAGGTGATTTTGTAGAAAAGAACTCTACCACTGGATGCCATTACTTCTCCATCATCTGATTTCCTCCTTGCTTGTAAGAAGTTACATCCACGCTTGGAGACATTGGCCTGTCACCGAGCTGCAACGGTGGTTGGAACAGAAGGATCGATTGTCTGAGTGGGGAACTCAGAGAGAACCTATCTCAAAAAACTGAAACTGAAATAATAGAAAAGAAAAGAAAAGGATATGAAACTAAAGGAAAGGAAAGGAAAGGAAAGGAAAGGAAAGGAAAGGAAAGGAAAGGAAAGGAAAGGAAAGGAAAGGAAAGGAAAGGAAAGGAAAGGTTTGCATCCTACCTCAACAGGATTCACAAGGTCCTGTGTTTGATGCTAAGCACCCAAACACTTAAAAGAAACAAAAGGTTCTAACAGGGCCTGTGCATATAAGCCAACAATTCCCATGCAGGGGGCAAAACCAATTTTAACTTGAAGACTTTTGTCCGAGGATTTGATTAAGAACAGCAGAATGTGAGACATTTGCATTAAGATTGATAGAAGTTGATTGGCAAAACAAAAGTTACTAATTAGGAAGAGAGTAATTTCATTGTTGGGTTCCCTACAAGATGAGGAAATTTTTTAGAGTTGAAAGTCTTTGGAAGGTTGAGAACCACTGTGTAGAAATAAGTCCCACCTGAGTGAATCATGCTCGATTGCAGATCATGATCTGACCATAGTGATCGTGGAGAGTTGGTATATTGTGGGTCCTGAATCAAATACACCAGGGTCACTTCTGACTTGTCATCAGCAACTTTGGCCATTTTTCCCTATTACCACTTTTGCCATGAACAGATGTCATTGTTCTTTCCAAGCCAACGCTGATCCCCTCAGGATGTGGCGTTCATTTCTGACTTTGTCCCGTAACTCTAGAAACGCCATGCATTGTTCACACCGTGGAATACACCTTTTCGGGGAAACCTACTGTGCTTCCCTTAGACAAAGTCATGCGAAAGGCTTCAAAAGCATCTCCAGGCCACTGTGAGGCTATGGTTCAGCCTGAGGCCAGCTTGAGAGAGATGCAGTAATTATCAAGTTGGGCTCATACGCCACCGTGTGGCTGTAGCCTGCCACTGCGGAGGCAGGCAACGTCCATGGGCTTTCTTTCATGGTTGTTCTCTGAACCCTTCTGCCCCAGCCATGAGCAAAAATGCTCCATGGCTGGGGCAGAAGGGTTCAGAGAATTCATTCAAGGACCCTTCTGGACAAGCGGTGAGCCTCTTCTCGCTGCCTTGAGAACCTCCCTTCTTCTGACCACGCTCAATCCCACCGTCAGCAGTGCATGCTGATGCTCCTGATGAGCCCCAGGGTCCTCTCTCTAAAATCTCATCCACCCCTTCCTGTTCCTTCCCTGGTTCTTTCTGCATACAAGAATTTTTTCCTGATTCTACTCTTTGCATTTTTCCACAGGACTAGATCAAGGAGCCCTCCACCATTGTGTGTCAATGTCAGCTTTTTAACATACAGAAGCTGGTCTCTGCAGGGGTCACCAATGTGGATGTTGGAACTTCTGGATAGGTAGCCACAGATAGCAGCTAGCATCTGGATGCTGAGTACTGAATCCAGGCCCCTGCAATGTCACACAGGCCTCATAAACGCTTGGAGGTTTCTTGTAGAAAAAATTCTCACATCGGGTTCCTGCACATGTCCTTTTTCTGATTCCCTCATTGTTTCTAAGAAGGTCAGCCATGCTTGGGGACACAGCCTGTCACCGAAAGACAAGGGTGACTCTGGCACTTGTGTGGAATGTTTTTGTGGAGATCTAGAAATGATCCTGACTCAGAAATTTAAAAATGATAGAGGAGAAAGAAAGAAACAAAAGAAAAGAAAGGAAGAAAAGAAAAAAAAAAAAAAATGAAATAAGGAAGAAAAGTTTCGAATCCTACCTCTACATTATTCACAAAATTTTGGGTTTGGTTATGAACACACAACCACTTCAAAGAAACCAAAGATTCTAACAACGCCTGTTCATACACGCCAGCAATTCTCATGCTGAGGGGCTCAACCAATTATGGGCTTGAAGGACTCTGTCCTAGGGTTCGAATTATAACTGCTGCATAGCGCGCATTTGCATTAAATTTGATAGAAATAGCTTTGCAAAACAACAGTTACAAGTTAGCAACAGAATAATTTCATTGTTGGGTTTCTCACAACACGAGGAACTGCATTAAAGTGCTGCAATCTGAGGTAGGTTGAGAACTACTGTGTAGAAATAAGTCCCACCTGAGTGAATCATGCTCGATAGCAGATCATGATCTGACCTTAATGATCGTGGAGAGTTGGTATATTGTGGGTCCTGAATCAAATACACCAGGGTCACTTCTGACTTGTCATCAGCCACTTTGGGCATTTTTCGCTATTACCCCTTTTGCCATGAACAGATGTCAATGTTCTTTCCAACCCAATGCTGATCCCCTCAAGATGTGATGATCATTTCTGACTCTGTCCTGTAACTCTAGACACGCCTTGCATTGTTCCCAGGATGGAATACACTACTTCGGGCAAACGGAATATGTTTCGCTGAGACACAGTCATGTGAATGGCTTCAAAAACATCTCCAGTCCCTGTAAAGCGAGGCTTAAGCTGCCAGACCAGCTTGTGACTGATGCAGAAACTATCAACTGGGGTTCAAATGCCACCATGTCTCTCCAGACTACCTCTGCAGAGGTAGCCAACTTCCAATGAGGTTCACGCACACCTGTGCTGTGAACCCTTCGGAAAGGTTCAGAGAATCATTCCAGGACCCTTCTGGAAGCATGGTTAGACACTTCTCGCTGCCCTGAAAACCTCCCTTCTTCAGACCCTGCTCATTTGCACTCCCACAGGAGGCTCCTGAACCTTCTGATGATGCCCTGGGTCCTTTTTCTAAAATTCCATGAACCCCTTCCTGTTCTTTACCGGGGTCTCTCTGCTCACAAGAACTTGTGGCTGAGGCTGCTTTTTGCATCTTTGCACTAGACAACATCGGGCAGCCCTCCTCCTCCATTATGGTTCAGTGTCAGCTTTTTAACTTTCACCAGCTGCTTCCTGCAGGGCTCAGCAGATTGGATGTTGGAACCACTGGAACGGTAACCACATATAACAGCTAGCATGTAGATAATGAGTACTGAATCCAGGCCCCTGTTAGGGCAACCAGGCATGAAAATTGCTCTGTAGGTGATTTTGTAGAAAAGAACTCTACCACTGGATGCCATTACTTCTCCATCATCTGATTTCCTCCTTGCTTGTAAGAAGTTACATCCACGCTTGGAGACATTGGCCTGTCACCGAGCTGCAACGGTGGTTGGAACAGAAGGATCGATTGTCTGAGTGGGGAACTCAGAGAGAACCTATCTCAAAAAACTGAAACTGAAATAATAGAAAAGAAAAGAAAAGGATATGAAACTAAAGGAAAGGAAAGGAAAGGAAAGGAAAGGAAAGGAAAGGAAAGGAAAGGAAAGGAAAGGAAAGGAAAGGAAAGGAAAGGAAAGGAAAGGTTTGCATCCTACCTCAACAGGATTCACAAGGTCCTGTGTTTGATGCTAAGCACCCAAACACTTAAAAGAAACAAAAGGTTCTAACAGGGCCTGTGCATATAAGCCAACAATTCCCATGCATGGGGCAAAACCAATTTTAACTTGAAGACTTTTGTCCGAGGATTTGATTAAGAACAGCAGAATGTGAGACATTTGCATTAAGATTGATAGAAGTTGATTGGCAAAACAAAAGTTACTAATTAGGAAGAGAGTAATTTCATTGTTGGGTTCCCTACAAGATGAGGAAATTTTTTAGAGTTGAAAGTCTTTGGAAGGTTGAGAACCACTGTGTAGAAATAAGTCCCACCTGAGTGAATCATGCTCGATTGCAGATCATGATCTGACCATAGTGATCGTGGAGAGTTGGTATATTGTGGGTCCTGAATCAAATACACCAGGGTCACTTCTGACTTGTCATCAGCAACTTTGGCCATTTTTCCCTATTACCACTTTTGCCATGAACAGATGTCATTGTTCTTTCCAAGCCAACGCTGATCCCCTCAGGATGTGGCGTTCATTTCTGACTTTGTCCCCTAACTCTAGAAACGCCATGCATTGTTCACACCGTGGAATACACCATTTCAGGGAAACCTACTGTGCTTCCCTTAGACAAAGTCATGCGAAAGGCTTCAAAAGCATCTCCAGGCCACTGTGAGGCTATGGTTCAGCCTGAGGCCAGCATGAGAGAGATGCAGTAATTATCAAGTTGGGCTCATACGCCACCGTGTGGCTGTAGCCTGCCACTGCGGAGGCAGGCAACGTCCATGGGCTTTCTTTCATGGTTGTTTGCCCCAGCCATGAGCAAAAATGTCCATGGCTGGGGCAGAAGGGTTCAGAGAATTCATTCAAGGACCCTTCTGGGCAAGCGGTGAGCCTCTTCTCGCTGCCTTGAGAACCTCCCTTCTTCTGACCACGCTCAATAACACCGTCAGAATTGCATGCTGATGCTCCTGATGAGCCCCAGGGTCCTCTCTCTAAAATCTCATCCACCCCTTCCTGTTCCTTCCCTGGTTCTTTCTGCATACAAGAATTTTTTCCTGATTCTACTCTTTGCATTTTTCCACAGGACTAGATCAAGGAGCCCTCCACCATTGTGTGTCAATGTCAGCTTTGTAACATACAGAAGCTGGTCACTGCAGGGGTCACCAATGTGGATGTTGGAACTTCTGGATAGGTAGCCACAGATAGCAGCTAGCATCTGGATGCTGAGTACTGAATCCAGGCCCCTGCAATGTCACACAGGCCTCATAAACGCTTTGAGGTTTCTTGTAGAAAAAATTCTAACATCGGGTTCCTGTACATGTCCTTTTTCTGATTCCCTCATTGTTTCTAAGAAGGTCAGCCATGCTTGGGGACACAGCCTGTCACCGAAAGACATGGGTGACTCTGGCACTTGTGTGGAATGTTTTTGTGGAGATCTAGAAATGATCCTGACTCAGAAATTTAAAAATGATAGAGGAGAAAGAAAGAAACAAAAGAAAAGAAAGGAAGAAAAGAAAAAAAAAAAAAATGAAATAAGGAAGAAAAGTTTCGAATCTTACCTCTACATTATTCACAAAATTTTGGGTTTGGTTATGAACACACAACCACTTCAAAGAAATAAAAGATTCTAACAACGCCTGTTCATACACGCCAGCAATTCTCATGCTGAGGGGCTCAACCAATTTTAGGATTGAAGGGTCTCTCCTAGGGTTCGAATTATAACTGCTGCATAGCGCGCATTTGCATTAAATTGGATAGAAATAGCTTTGCAAAACAACAGTTACAAGTTAGCAACGGAATAATTTCATTGTTGGGTTTCTCACAACACGAGGAACTGCATTAAAGTGCTGCAGTCTGAGGTAGGTTGAGAACTACTGTGTAGAAATAAGTCCCACCTGAGTGAATCATGCTCGATAGCAGCTCATGATCTGACCTTAATAATCGTTGAGAGTTGGTATGTTTTGGGTCCTGAATCAAATACACCAGGGTCACTTCTGACTTGTCATCAGCCACTTTGGGCATTTTTCGCTATTACCCCTTTTGCCATGAACAGATGTCAATGTTCTTTCCAACCCAATGCTGATCCCCTCAAGATGTGATGATCATTTCTGACTCTGTCCTGTAACTCTAGACACGCCTTGCATTGTTCCCAGGATGGAATACACTACTTCGGGCAAACGGAATATTTTTCGCTGAGACACAGTCATGTGAATGGCTTCAAAAACATCTCCAGTCCCTGTAAATCGAGGCTTAAGCTGCCAGACCAGCTTGTGACTGATGCAGAAACTATCAACTGGGGTTCAAATGCCACCATGTCTCTCCAGACTACCTCTGCAGAGGTATCCAAGTTCCATTGAGGTTCACGCACACCTGTGCTGTGAACCCTTCGGAAAGGTTCAGAGAATCATTCCAGGACCCTTCTGGAAGCATGGTTAGACACTTCTCGCTGCCCTGAAAACCTCCCTACTTCAGACCCTGCTCATTTGCACTCCCACAGGAGGCTCCTGAACCTTCTGATGATGCCCTGGGTCCTTTTTCTAAAATTCCATGAACCCCTTCCTGTTCTTTACCGGGGTCTCTCTGCTCACAAGAACTTGTGGCTGAGGCTGCTTTTTGCATCTTTGCACTAGACAACATCGGGCAGCCCTCCTCCTCCATTATGGTTCACTGTCAGCTTTTTAACTTTCACCAGCTGCTTCCTGCACGGCTCAGCAGATTGGATGTTGGAACCTCTGGAACGGTAACCACATATAACAGCTAGCATGTAGATAATGAGTACTGAATCCAGGCCCCTGTTAGGGCAACCAGGCATGAAAATTGCTCTGTAGGTGATTTTGTAGAAAAGAACTCTACCACTGGATGCCATTACTTCTCCATCATCTGATTTCCTCCTTGCTTGTAAGGAGTTACATCCACGCTTGGAGACATTGGCATGTCACCGAGCTGCAACGGTGGTTGGAACAGAAGGATCGATTGTCTGAGTGGGGAACTCAGAGAGAACCTATCTCAAAAAACTGAAACTGAAATAATAGAAAAGAAAAGAAAAGGATATGAAACTAAAGGAAAGGAAAGGAAAGGAAAGGAAAGGAAAGGAAAGGAAAGGAAAGGAAAGGAAAGGAAAGGAAAGGAAAGGAAAGGAAAGGTTTGCATCCTACCTCAACAGGATTCACAAGGTCCTGTGTTTGATGCTAAAGCACCCAAACACTTAAAAGAAACAAAAGGTTCTAACAGGGCCTGTGCATATAAGCCAACAATTCCCATGCATGGGGCAAAACCAATTTTAACTTGAAGACTTTTGTCCGAGGATTTGATTAAGTACAGCAGAATGTGAGACATTTGCATTAAGATTGATAGAAGTTGATTGGCAAAACAAAAGTTACTAATTAGGAAGAGAGTAATTTCATTGTTGGGTTCCCTAGAAGATGAGGAAATTTTTTAGAGTTGAAAGTCTTTGGAAGGTTGAGAACCACTGTGTAGAAATAAGTCCCACCTGAGTGAATCATGCTCGATTGCAGATCATGATCTGACCATAGTGATCGTGGAGAGTTGGTATATTGTGGGTCCTGAATCAAATACACCAGGGTCACTTCTGACTTGTCATCAGCAACTTTGGCCATTTTTCCCTATTACCACTTTTGCCATGAACAGATGTCATTGTTCTTTCCAAGCCAACGCTGATCCCCTCAGGATGTGGCGTTCATTTCTGACTTTGTCCCCTAACTCTAGAAACGCCATGCATTGTTCACACCGTGGAATACACCATTTCAGGGAAACCTACTGTGCTTCCCTTAGACAAAGTCATGCGAAAGGCTTCAAAAGCATCTCCAGGCCACTGTGAGGCTATGGTTCAGCCTGAGGCCAGCATGAGAGATGCAGTAATTATCAAGTTGGGCTCATACGCCACCGTGTGGCTGTAGCCTGCCACTGCGGAGGCAGGCAACGTCCATGGGCTTTCTTTCATGGTTGTTGTTCCATGAGCAAAAATGTCCATGGCTGGGGCAGAAGGGTTCAGAGAATTCATTCAAGGACCCTTCTGGGCAAGCGGTGAGCCTCTTCTCGCTGCCTTGAGAACCTCCCTTCTTCTGACCACGCTCAATAACACCGTCAGAATTGCATGCTGATGCTCCTGATGAGCCCCAGGGTCCTCTCTCTAAAATCTCATCCACCCCTTCCTGTTCCTTCCCTGGTTCTTTCTGCATACAAGAATTTTTTCCTGATTCTACTCTTTGCATTTTTCCACAGGACTAGATCAAGGAGCCCTCCACCATTGTGTGTCAATGTCAGCTTTGTAACATACAGAAGCTGGTCACTGCAGGGGTCACCAATGTGGATGTTGGAACTTCTGGATAGGTAGCCACAGATAGCAGCTAGCATCTGGATGCTGAGTACTGAATCCAGGCCCCTGCAATGTCACACAGGCCTCATAAACGCTTTGAGGTTTCTTGTAGAAAAAATTCTAACATCGGGTTCCTGTACATGTCCTTTTTCTGATTCCCTCATTGTTTCTAAGAAGGTCAGCCATGCTTGGGGACACAGCCTGTCACCGAAAGACATGGGTGACTCTGGCACTTGTGTGGAATGTTTTTGTGGAGATCTAGAAATGATCCTGACTCAGAAATTTAAAAATGATAGAGGAGAAAGAAAGAAACAAAAGAAAAGAAAGGAAGAAAAGAAAAAAAAAGGAAATGAAATAAGGAAGAAAAGGTTTCTGTGTTTGATGAAATAAGGAAGAAAAGTTTCGAATCTTACCTCTACATTATTCACAAAATTTTGGGTTTGGTTATGAACACACAACCACTTCAAAGAAATAAAAGATTCTAACAACGCCTGTTCATACACGCCAGCAATTCTCATGCTGAGGGGCTCAACCAATTTTAGGATTGAAGGGTCTCTCCTAGGGTTCGAATTATAACTGCTGCATAGCGCGCATTTGCATTAAATTGGATAGAAATAGCTTTGCAAAACAACAGTTACAAGTTAGCAACGGAATAATTTCATTGTTGGGTTTCTCACAACACGAGGAACTGCATTAAAGTGCTGCAGTCTGAGGTAGGTTGAGAACTACTGTGTAGAAATAAGTCCCACCTGAGTGAATCATGCTCGATAGCAGCTCATGATCTGACCTTAATAATCGTTGAGAGTTGGTATGTTTTGGGTCCTGAATCAAATACACCAGGGTCACTTCTGACTTGTCATCAGCCACTTTGGGCATTTTTCGCTATTACCCCTTTTGCCATGAACAGATGTCAATGTTCTTTCCAACCCAATGCTGATCCCCTCAAGATGTGATGATCATTTCTGACTCTGTCCTGTAACTCTAGACACGCCTTGCATTGTTCCCAGGATGGAATACACTACTTCGGGCAAACGGAATATTTTTCGCTGAGACACAGTCATGTGAATGGCTTCAAAAACATCTCCAGTCCCTGTAAATCGAGGCTTAAGCTGCCAGACCAGCTTGTGACTGATGCAGAAACTATCAACTGGGGTTCAAATGCCACCATGTCTCTCCAGACTACCTCTGCAGAGGTATCCAAGTTCCATTGAGGTTCACGCACACCTGTGCTGTGAACCCTTCGGAAAGGTTCAGAGAATCATTCCAGGACCCTTCTGGAAGCATGGTTAGACACTTCTCGCTGCCCTGAAAACCTCCCTACTTCAGACCCTGCTCATTTGCACTCCCACAGGAGGCTCCTGAACCTTCTGATGATGCCCTGGGTCCTTTTTCTAAAATTCCATGAACCCCTTCCTGTTCTTTACCGGGGTCTCTCTGCTCACAAGAACTTGTGGCTGAGGCTGCTTTTTGCATCTTTGCACTAGACAACATCGGGCAGCCCTCCTCCTCCATTATGGTTCACTGTCAGCTTTTTAACTTTCACCAGCTGCTTCCTGCACGGCTCAGCAGATTGGATGTTGGAACCTCTGGAACGGTAACCACATATAACAGCTAGCATGTAGATAATGAGTACTGAATCCAGGCCCCTGTTAGGGCAACCAGGCATGAAAATTGCTCTGTAGGTGATTTTGTAGAAAAGAACTCTACCACTGGATGCCATTACTTCTCCATCATCTGATTTCCTCCTTGCTTGTAAGGAGTTACATCCACGCTTGGAGACATTGGCATGTCACCGAGCTGCAACGGTGGTTGGAACAGAAGGATCGATTGTCTGAGTGGGGAACTCAGAGAGAACCTATCTCAAAAAACTGAAACTGAAATGAATAGAAAAGAAAAGAAAAGGATATGAAACTAAAGGAAAGGAAAGGAAAGGAAACGAAAGGAAAGGAAAGGAAAGGAAAGGAAAGGAAAGGAAAGGAAAGGAAAGGAAAGGAAAGGAAAGGAAAGGTTTGCATCCTACCTCAACAGGATTCACAAGGTCCTGTGTTTGATGTAAAGCACCCAAACACTTAAAAGAAACAAAAGGTTCTAACAGGGCCTGTGCATATAAGCCAACAATTCCCATGCATGGGGCAAAACCAATTTTAACTTGAAGACTTTTGTCCGAGGATTTGATTAAGTACAGCAGAATGTGAGACATTTGCATTAAGATTGATAGAAGTTGATTGGCAAAACAAAAGTTACTAATTAGGAAGAGAGTAATTTCATTGTTGGGTTCCCTAGAAGATGAGGAAATTTTTTAGAGTTGAAAGTCTTTGGAAGGTTGAGAACCACTGTGTAGAAATAAGTCCCACCTGAGTGAATCATGCTCGATTGCAGATCATGATCTGACCATAGTGATCGTGGAGAGTTGGTATATTGTGGGTCCTGAATCAAATACACCAGGGTCACTTCTGACTTGTCATCAGCAACTTTGGCCATTTTTCCCTATTACCACTTTTGCCATGAACAGATGTCATTGTTCTTTCCAAGCCAACGCTGATCCCCTCAGGATGTGGCGTTCATTTCTGACTTTGTCCCCTAACTCTAGAAACGCCATGCATTGTTCACACCGTGGAATACACCATTTCAGGGAAACCTACTGTGCTTCCCTTAGACAAAGTCATGCGAAAGGCTTCAAAAGCATCTCCAGGCCACTGTGAGGCTATGGTTCAGCCTGAGGCCAGCATGAGAGATGCAGTAATTATCAAGTTGGGCTCATACGCCACCGTGTGGCTGTAGCCTGCCACTGCGGAGGCAGGCAACGTCCATGGGCTTTCTTTCATGGTTGTTTCATGAGCAAAAATGTCCATGGCTGGGGCAGAAGGGTTCAGAGAATTCATTCAAGGACCCTTCTGGGCAAGCGGTGACCTCTTCTCGCTGCCTTGAGAACCTCCCTTCTTCTGACCACGCTCAATAACACCGTCAGAATTGCATGCTGATGCTCCTGATGAGCCCCAGGGTCCTCTCTCTAAAATCTCATCCACCCCTTCCTGTTCCTTCCCTGGTTCTTTCTGCATACAAGAATTTTTTCCTGATTCTACTCTTTGCATTTTTCCACAGGACTAGATCAAGGAGCCCTCCACCATTGTGTGTCAATGTCAGCTTTGTAACATACAGAAGCTGGTCACTGCAGGGGTCACCAATGTGGATGTTGGAACTTCTGGATAGGTAGCCACAGATAGCAGCTAGCATCTGGATGCTGAGTACTGAATCCAGGCCCCTGCAATGTCACACAGGCCTCATAAACGCTTTGAGGTTTCTTGTAGAAAAAATTCTAACATCGGGTTCCTGTACATGTCCTTTTTCTGATTCCCTCATTGTTTCTAAGAAGGTCAGCCATGCTTGGGGACACAGCCTGTCACCGAAAGAAATGGGTGACTCTGGCACTTGTGTGGAATGTTTTTGTGGAGATCTAGAAATGATCCTGGCTCAGAAATTTAAAAATGATAGAGGAGAAAGAAAGAAACAAAAGAAAAGAAAGGAAGAAAAGAAAAAAAAATGAAATAAGGAAGAAAAGTTTCGAATCTTACCTCTACATTATTCACAAAATTTTGGGTTTGGTTATGAACACACAACCACTTCAAAGAAATAAAAGATTCTAACAACGCCTGTTCATACACGCCAGCAATTCTCATGCTGAGGGGCTCAACCAATTTTAGGATTGAAGGGTCTCTCCTAGGGTTCGAATTATAACTGCTGCATAGCGCGCATTTGCATTAAATTGGATAGAAATAGCTTTGCAAAACAACAGTTACAAGTTAGCAACGGAATAATTTCATTGTTGGGTTTCTCACAACACGAGGAACTGCATTAAAGTGCTGCAGTCTGAGGTAGGTTGAGAACTACTGTGTAGAAATAAGTCCCACCTGAGTGAATCATGCTCGATAGCAGATCATGATCTGACCTTAATGATCGTTGAGAGTTGGTATGTTTTGGGTCCTGAATCAAATACACCAGGGTCACTTCTGACTTGTCATCAGCCACTTTGGGCATTTTTCGCTATTACCCCTTTTGCCATGAACAGATGTCAATGTTCTTTCCAACCCAATGCTGATCCCCTCAAGATGTGATGATCATTTCTGACTCTGTCCTGTAACTCTAGACACGCCTTGCATTGTTCCCAGGATGGAATACACTACTTCGGGCAAACGGAATATTTTTCGCTGAGACACAGTCATGTGAATGGCTTCAAAAACATCTCCAGTCCCTGTAAATCGAGGCTTAAGCTGCCAGACCAGCTTGTGACTGATGCAGAAACTATCAACTGGGGTTCAAATGCCACCATGTCTCTCCAGACTACCTCTGCAGAGGTATCCAAGTTCCATTGAGGTTCACGCACACCTGGACCTCTGCTGTGAACCCTTCGGAAAGGTTCAGAGAATCATTCCAGGACCCTTCTGGAAGCATGGTTAGACACTTCTCGCTGCCCTGAAAACCTCCCTACTTCAGACCCTGCTCATTTGCACTCCCACAGGAGGCTCCTGAACCTTCTGATGATGCCCTGGGTCCTTTTTCTAAAATTCCATGAACCCCTTCCTGTTCTTTACCGGGGTCTCTCTGCTCACAAGAACTTGTGGCTGAGGCTGCTTTTTGCATCTTTGCACTAGACAACATCGGGCAGCCCTCCTCCTCCATTATGGTTCACTGTCAGCTTTTTAACTTTCACCAGCTGCTTCCTGCAGGGCTCAGCAGATTGGATGTTGGAACCTCTGGAACGGTAACCACATATAACAGCTAGCATGTAGATAATGAGTACTGAATCCAGGCCCCTGTTAGGGCAACCAGGCATGAAAATTGCTCTGTAGGTGATTTTGTAGAAAAGAACTCTACCACTGGATGCCATTACTTCTCCATCATCTGATTTCCTCCTTGCTTGTAAGGAGTTACATCCACGCTTGGAGACATTGGCATGTCACCGAGCTGCAACGGTGGTTGGAACAGAAGGATCGATTGTCTGAGTGGGGAACTCAGAGAGAACCTATCTCAAAAAACTGAAACTGAAATAATAGAAAAGAAAAGAAAAGGATATGAAATATGAAACTAAAGGAAAGGAAAGGAAAGGAAAGGAAAGGAAAGGAAAGGAAAGGAAAGGAAAGGAAAGGAAAGGAAAGGAAAGGAAAGGAAAGGAAAGGAAAGGAAAGGAAAGGAAAGGAAAGGTTTGCATCCTACCTCAACAGGATTCACAAGGTCCTGTGTTTGATGTAAAGCACCCAAACACTTAAAAGAAACAAAAGGTTCTAACAGGGCCTGTGCATATAAGCCAACAATTCCCATGCATGGGGCAAAACCAATTTTAACTTGAAGACTTTTGTCCGAGGATTTGATTAAGAACAGCAGAATGTGAGACATTTGCATTAAGATTGATAGAAGTTGATTGGCAAAACAAAAGTTACTAATTAGGAAGAGAGTAATTTCATTGTTGGGTTCCCTACAAGATGAGGAAATTTTTTAGAGTTGAAAGTCTTTGGAAGGTTGAGAACCACTGTGTAGAAATAAGTCCCACCTGAGTGAATCATGCTCGATTGCAGATCATGATCTGACCATAGTGATCGTGGAGAGTTGGTATATTGTGGGTCCTGAATCAAATACACCAGGGTCACTTCTGACTTGTCATCAGCAACTTTGGCCATTTTTCCCTATTACCACTTTTGCCATGAACAGATGTCATTGTTCTTTCCAAGCCAACGCTGATCCCCTCAGGATGTGGCGTTCATTTCTGACTTTGTCCCTGTAACTCTAGAAACGCCATGCATTGTTCACACCGTGGAATACACCATTTCGGGGAAACCTACTGTGCTTCCCTTAGACAAAGTCATGCGAAAGGCTTCAAAAGCATCTCCAGGCCACTGTGAGGCTATGGTTCAGCCTGAGGCCAGCTTGAGAGAGATGCAGTAATTATCAAGTTGGGCTCATACGCCACCGTGTGGCTGTAGCCTGCCACTGCGGAGGCAGGCAACGTCCATGGGCTTTCTTTCATGGTTGCCCTCTGAACCCTTCTGCCCCAGCCATGAGCAAAAATGCTCCATGGCTGGGGCAGAAGGGTTCAGAGAATTCATTCAAGGACCCTTCTGGACAAGCGGTGAGCCTCTTCTCGCTGCCTTGAGAACCTCCCTTCTTCTGACCACGCTCAATCCCACCGTCAGCAGTGCATGCTGATGCTCCTGATGAGCCCCAGGGTCCTCTCTCTAAAATCTCATCCACCCCTTCCTGTTCCTTCCCTGGTTCTTTCTGCATACAAGAATTTTTTCCTGATTCTACTCTTTGCATTTTTCCACAGGACTAGATCAAGGAGCCCTCCACCATTGTGTGTCAATGTCAGCTTTTTAACATACAGAAGCTGGTCTCTGCAGGGGTCACCAATGTGGATGTTGGAACTTCTGGATAGGTAGCCACAGATAGCAGCTAGCATCTGGATGCTGAGTACTGAATCCAGGCCCCTGCAATGTCACACAGGCCTCATAAACGCTTGGAGGTTTCTTGTAGAAAAAATTCTCACATCGGGTTCCTGCACATGTCCTTTTTCTGATTCCCTCATTGTTTCTAAGAAGGTCAGCCATGCTTGGGGACACAGCCTGTCACCGAAAGACAAGGGTGACTCTGGCACTTGTGTGGAATGTTTTTGTGGAGATCTAGAAATGATCCTGACTCAGAAATTTAAAAATGATAGAGGAGAAAGAAAGAAACAAAAGAAAAGAAAGGAAGAAAAGAAAAAAGAAAAAAAATGAAATAAGGAAGAAAAGTTTCGAATCCTACCTCTACATTATTCACAAAATTTTGGGTTTGGTTATGAACACACAACCACTTCAAAGAAACCAAAGATTCTAACAACGCCTGTTCATACACGCCAGCAATTCTCATGCTGAGGGGCTCAACCAATTATGGGCTTGAAGGACTCTGTCCTAGGGTTCGAATAAGAACTGCTGCATAGCGCGCATTTGCATTAAATTTGATAGAAATAGCTTTGCAAAACAACAGTTACAAGTTAGCAACAGAATAATTTCATTGTTGGGTTTCTCACAACACGAGGAACTGCATTAAAGTGCTGCAATCTGAGGTAGGTTGAGAACTACTGTGTAGAAATAAGTCCCACCTGAGTGAATCATGCTCGATAGCAGATCATGATCTGACCTTAATGATCGTGGAGAGTTGGTATATTGTGGGTCCTGAATCAAATACACCAGGGTCACTTCTGACTTGTCATCAGCCACTTTGGGCATTTTTCGCTATTACCCCTTTTGCCATGAACAGATGTCAATGTTCTTTCCAACCCAATGCTGATCCCCTCAAGATGTGATGATCATTTCTGACTCTGTCCTGTAACTCTAGACACGCCTTGCATTGTTCCCAGGATGGAATACACTACTTCGGGCAAACGGAATATGTTTCGCTGAGACACAGTCATGTGAATGGCTTCAAAAACATCTCCAGTCCCTGTAAAGCGAGGCTTAAGCTGCCAGACCAGCTTGTGACTGATGCAGAAACTATCAACTGGGGTTCAAATGCCACCATGTCTCTCCAGACTACCTCTGCAGAGGTAGCCAACTTCCAATGAGGTTCACGCACACCTGTGCTGTGAACCCTTCGGAAAGGTTCAGAGAATCATTCCAGGACCCTTCTGGAAGCATGGTTAGACTCTTCTCGCTGCCCTGAAAACCTCCCTTCTTCAGACCCTGCTCATTTGCACTCCCACAGGAGGCTCCTGAACCTTCTGATGATGCCCTGGGTCCTTTTTCTAAAATTCCATGAACCCCTTCCTGTTCTTTACCGGGTTCTCTCTGCTCACAAGAACTTGTGGCTGATGCTGCTTTTTGCATCTTTGCACTAGACAACATCGGGCAGCCCTCCTCCTCCATTATGGTTCAATGTCAGCTTTTTAACTTTCACCAGCTGCTTCCTGCAGGGCTCAGCAGACTGGATGTTCGAACCACTGGAACGGTAGCCACATGTAGGAGCTAGCATGTAGACACTGAGTACTGAATCCAGGCCCCTGCTAGGGCAAGCAGGCATCATAAATTGCTCTGGAGGTGATTTTGTAGAAAACAACTCTACCACTTTGGATGCCAGCACATCTCCATCATCTGATTTCTTCATTGCTGGTAGAGAACGTTTCATGCCACGCTTGTGAGACATGGGCCTGTCACCGAGCTGCAACAGTGGTTGGAAGCAGAAGCATGGGTTGTCTGTGAGGGGGAGCTCAGATAGATCCTATCTCAAAAAACTGAAACTGAAATAATAGAAAAGAAAAGAAAAGGATATGAAAGGGAAAGGAAAGGAAAGGAAAGGAAAGGAAAGGAATGAAAGGAAAGGAAAGGAAAGGAAAGGAAAGGAAAGGAAAGGAAAGGAAAGACAAGGAAAGGAAACGAAAGGAAAGCAAAGGAAATGTTTGGATCCTACCTCTCCAGGATTCACAAAGTCCTGGGTTTGATCCTGAGCACCCAAACACTTAAGAGAAACAGAAGGTTCTAACAGGGCCTGTGCATATAAGCCAACAATTCCCATGCAGCGGGCAAAACCAATTTTAACTTGAAGACTTTTGTCCGAGGATTTGATTAAGAACAGCAGAATGTGAGACATTTGCATTAAGATTGATAGAAGTTGATTGGCAAAACAAAAGTTACTAATTAGGAAGAGAGTAATTTCATTGTTGGGTTCCCTACAAGATGAGGAAAGTGTTTTTAGAGTTGAAAGTCTTAGGAAGGTTGAGAACCACTGTGTAGAAATAAGTCCCACCTGAGTGAATCATGCTCGATTGCAGATCATGATCTGACCATAGTGATCGTGGAGAGTTGGTATATTGTGGGTCCTGAATCAAATATTGTAGGGGCATTTCGGACATGTAAACAGCCACTTTGGTCATTTCTCTTTATGACCACTTTTGCCATGAACAGGTGTCAATGTTCTTTCGAACCCAACGCTGATCCCCTCAGGATGTGGTGTTCATTTCTGAACTTTGTCCTGTTAACTCGAGAAGCGCCATGCATTGTTCACACCATGGAATACACTATTTCGGGCAAACCGACTGTGCTGTCCATGAGACACAAGTCATGTGAATGGCTTCAAAAACATCTCCAGTCCCCTGTGAAGCTAGGGTTCAGCCTCCAGACCAGCTTGAGACAGATGCAGTTAACTATCAAGTGGGACACGTGCGCCACCGTGTGGCAGCAGACTGCCACTGCGGAGGCAGGCAGCTTCCAGGGAGTTGCCTTCATGGTTGCCCTCTGAACCCTTCTGCCCCAGCCATGAGCAGTAACTGCTCATGGCTGGGGCAGAAGGGTTCAGAGAATTCATTCAAGGACCCTTCCGGACACGTGGTGAGCCTCTTCTCGCCGCCATGAGAACCTCCCTTCTTCTGACTATGCTCAGGCGCACCCTCACCCGTGCGTCCTGATCCTCCTGCTGAGCCCCAGGGTCCTCTCTCTAAAATTCCAGGAACCCCTTCCGGTCCTTCCCTGGTTCTTTCTGCTTACAAGATCTTGTGGCTGACTCTACTCTTTGCTTTTTTCCCGGGGCAAGATCAAGGAGCCCTCCACCATTACGGGTCAATGTCAGCTTTTTAACTTACAGGAGCTGGTCTCTGCAGGGGTCACCAATGTGGATGTTGGAACTTCTGCCAAGGTAGCCACATAGAGCGGCTACCATCTAGATGCTGAGGACTGAATCCAGGCCCCTGCGAGGTCACTCAGACATCATAAACGCTTGCAGGTTTTCTTGGAGAAAAAAATTCTCATATATGATGCCTGCACATCTCCACCTTCTGATCCCATCATTGTTTGGAAGAAGGTCTGCAATGCTTGGGGACACAGCCTGTACCGAAACACAAGGGTGACTGAGTCGGAAGGATGGAATGTATGAGCAGAGAACCAGGAACGATCCTGACTCGGAAATTTAAAAATGATAGAAACGAAACAATAGAAAAGAAAGAAGGAAAAGAAATGAAAAGGAAAAAAGGAAGAAAAGGTTCGGGTCGTACCTCTCAAGTATTCACAAAGTCCTGGGTTTGATTCTGAACACTCAACCACTTCAAAGGAAACCAAAGGTTATAACAAGGGCCTGTGCATATAGGCCAGCAATTCTCATGCTGAGGGGCTCAAGCCAAGTTGGGGCTTGAAGCGACTGTGTCCCAGGTTTCGATTAAGAACTGCTGCATAGTCAGCGCATTTGCAATACGTTTGATAGAAGTAGCTTTGCAAAACAACACTTACAAGTTAGCAACAGAATAATTTCATTGTTGGGTTTCTCACAACACGAGGAATTGTCATTCAAGTGCTGGCAATCTGCAGGAAGTTTGACAACCACTGTGTAGAAACAAGTCACAGCTGACTGAATCATGCTCGACAGCAGATCGTGATCAGACCGTAGTGATTGTGGAGAGTCGGTATATTGTGGGTCCTGAATCAAATACACCAGGGTCACTTCTGACTTGTCATCAGCCACTTTGGCCATTTTTCGCTATTACCCCTTTTGCCATGAACAGATGTCAATGTTCTTTCCAAGCCAACGCTGATCCCCTCAGGATGTGGTGTTCATTTCTGACTTTGTCCTGTAACTCTAGAAACGCCATGCATTGTTCCAATCAGGATGGAATACACTATTTCGGGCAAACCGACCGTGTTTCCCTGAGACACAGTCATGTGAATGGCTTCAAAAACATCTCCAGTCCCTGTGAAGCGAGGGTTAAGCTGCCAGACCAGCTTGAGACTGATGCAGTAACTATCAACTGGGGCTCAAGTGCCACCATGTGGCTCTCCAGGCTACCTCTGCGGAGGCAGGCAACTTCCAACTTCCTTCATGCCTGTTCTCTGAACCCTTCTGCCCCAGCAATGAGCAAACAAGCTCATTGCTGGGGCAGAAGGGTTCAGAGAATCATTCCAGGACCCTTCTGGAAGCATGGATAGCCTCTTCTCGCTGCCCTGAAAACCTCCCTTCTTCAGACCCTGCTCATTTGCACTCCCACAGGAGTGCTCCTGATCCTTCTGATGAGCCCTGGGTCCTGTTTTCTAAAATTCCATGAACCCCTTCCTGTTTTTCCCGGGTTCTTTCTGCTCACAAGAACTTGTGGCTGATGCTGCTCCCTTTGCATCTTTGCACTAGGACAAGATCAAGGAGCCCTCCTCCTCCATTATGGTCAATGTCAGCTTTTTAACTTACACCAGCTGCTTCTGCAGGGGTCAGCAGATTGGATGTTGGAACCACTGGAACGGTAGCCACATATAGGAGCTAGCATGTAGATACTGAGTACTGAATCCAGGCCCCTGCTAGGGCAAGCAGGCATCATAAATTGCTCTGGAGGTGATTTTGTAGAAAACAACTCTCCCACTGGATGCCATGCACATCTCCATCATCTGATTTCCTCATTGCTTGTAGAAAGTTCTGCCACGCTTGTGGACATGGGCCTGTCACCGAGCTGCAACAGTGCTTGGAAGCAGAAGTGATGGGTTGTCTGTGTGGGGAGCTCAGATAGATCCTATCTCAAAAAACTGAAACTGAAATAATGAAGAGGAGAAAAATGAAACTAAAGGATAGGAAAGGAAAGGAATGAAAGGAAAGGAAAATAGAAAAAAGAAAGGAAAGGAAGGAAACGAAAGGAAAGCAAAGGAAATGTTTGGATCGTACCTCTCCAGGATTCACAAAGTCCTGGGTTTGATCCTGAAGCACCCAAACACTTAAGAGAAACAGAAGGTTCTAACAGGGCCTGTGCATATGAGAGCCAGCAATTCTCATGCAGCGGGCACAACCAATGTGGAGCGTGAAGACATTGTCCCAGGATTCGATTAAGAACTGCTGCGTGTCAGACATTTGCATTAAGATTCATACAAGTTGCTTCGCAAAACAAAAGTTACTAATTAGCAACAGAATAATTTCATTGTTGGGTTCCCACAACACGAGGAAAGTGTATTAAAGTGCTGCAAGTCTTAGGAAGGTTGAGAACCACTGTGTAGAAATAAGTCCCACCTGAGTGAATCATGCTCGATAGCAGATCATGATCTGACCTTAGTGATCGTGGAGAGTTGGTATATTGTGGGTCCTGAATCAAATACACCAGGGTCACTTCTGACTTGTCATCAGCCACTTTGGTCATTTTTCGCTATTACCCCTTTTGCCATGAACAGATGTCAATGTTCTTTCCAACCCAACCGCTGATCCCCTCAGGATGTGGTGTTCATTTCTGACTTTGTCCTGTAACTCTAGAAACGCCATGCATTGTTCCCACCGATGGAATACACTATTTCGGGCAAACCGACTGTGTTTCCCTGAGACACAGTCATGTGAATGGCTTCAAAAACATCTCCAGTCCCCTGTGAAGCTAGGGTTCAGCCTGCCAGACCAGCTTGAGAGAGATGCAGTTAACTATCAAGTGGGGTTCATGCGCCACCGTGTGGCTCTCCAGACTGCCACTGCGGAGGCAGGCAGCTTCCATGGGAGTTCCTTCATGAGTTGTTCTCTGAACCCTTCTGCCCCAGCCATGAGCAGTGAACTGCTCATGGCTGGGGCAGAAGGGTTCAGAGAATTCATTCAAGGACCCTTCTGGACAGCATGGTGAGCCTCTTCTCGCTGCCCTGAGAACCTCCCTTCTTCTGACCCTGCTCATTTGCACCCTCAGGAGTGCGTCCTGATCCTCCTCCTGATGAGCCCCAGGGTCCTCTCTCTAAAATTCCATGAACCCCTTCCTGATCCTTTCCCTGGTTCTTTCTGCTTACAAGAATCTTGTGGCTGATTCTACTCTTTGCATTTTTCCACTAGGACAAGATCAAGGAGCCCTCCACCATTATGGTGTCAATGTCAGCTTTTTAACTTACAGGAGCTGGTCTCTGCAGGGGTCACCAATGTGGATGTTGGAACTTCTGGAAGGTAGCCACATATAGCAGCTAGCATCTAGATGCTGAGTACTGAATCCAGGCCCCTGCGAGGTCACTCAGGCATCATAAACGCTTGTAGGTTTTTTGTAGAAAAAATTCTCACATCGGATGCCTGCACATCTCCACCTTCTGATTCCCTCATTGTTTGTAAGAAGGTCAGCCATGCTTGGGGACACAGCCTGTCACCGAAACACAAGGGTGACTCTGGAACAGAAGGATGGAATGTCTGAGTGGAGAACTCAGAGAGAACCTATCTCAAAAAAGAAACTGATCCTGAAAAGAAAAGAAATATGAAACTAAAGGATAGGATACGAAAGGAAAGGAAAGAAAGGAAAAGGAAACAAAAGAAAAGAAAGGAAAGAAAAGGAAAAAAAAGGAAAGGAAAAAAGGAAAGGAAAGGAAGAAAAGGTTTCGAAAGCATCCTACCTCTCACAGTATTCACAAAGTCCTGGGTTTGATTATGAACACTCAACCACTTAAAAGAAACCAAAGGTTCTAACAGGGCCTGTGCATATAGGCCAGCAATTCTCATGCTGAGGGGCTCAACCAATTTGGGGCTTGAAGCGACTGTGTCCCAGGTTTCGATTAAGAACTGCTGCATGTCAGACATTTGCATTAAGATTTGATAGAAGTAGCTTTGCAAAACAACAGTTACAAGTTAGCAACAGAATAATTTCATTGTTGGGTTTCTCCACAACACGAGGAATTGTCATTAAAGTGCTGCAGTCTGCAGGAAGGTTGAGAACCACTGTGTAGAAATAAGTCCCACCTGAGTGAATCATGCTCGATAGCAGATCATGATCTGACCGTAGTGATTGTGGAGAGTTGGTATATTGTGGGTCCTGAATCAAATACACCAGGGTCACTTCTGACTTGTCATCAGCCACTTTGGCCATTTTTCCCTATTACCCCTTTTGCCATGAACAGATGTCAATGTTCTTTCCAAGCCAACGCTGATCCCCTCAGGATGTGGTGTTCATTTCTGACTTTGTCCTGTAACTCTAGAAACGCCATGCATTGTTCCCATCGATGGAATACACTATTTCGGGCAAACCGACCGTGTTTCCCTGAGACACAGTCATGCGAATGGCTTCAAAACATCTCCAGTCCCTGTGACGCGAGGGTTAAAGCTGCCAGACCAGCTTGAGACTGATGCAGTAACTATCAACTGGGGCTCAAGTGCCACCATGTGGCTCCTCCAGGCTACCTCTGCGGAGGCAGGCAACTTCCACGGAGGCTTTCCTTCATGAGTTGTTCTCTGAACCCTTCTCTGCCCCAGCATTGAGCAAACAATGCTCATTGCTGGGGCAGAAGGTTCAGAGAATCATTCAAGGACCCTTCTGGACAAGCATGGTTAGCCTCTTCTCGCTGCCCTGAAAACCTCCCTTCTTCAGACCCTGCTCATTTTGCACTCCCACAGCAGTGCTCCTGATCCTTCTGATGAGCCCTGGGTCCTCTGTTCTAAAATTCCATGAACCCCTTCCTGTTCTTTCCCGGGTTCTTTCTGCTCACAAGAACTTGTGGCTGATGCTCCTCTTTGCATCTTTGCACTAGGACAAGATCAAGGAGCCCTCCTCCTCCATTATGGTGTCAATGTCAGCTTTTTAACTTACACCAGCTGCTTCTGCAGGGGTCAGCAGATGTGGATGTTGGAACCACTGGAACGGTAGCCACATATAGGAGCTAGCATGTAGATACTGAGTACTGAATCCAGGCCCCTGCTAGGGCAAGCAGGCATCATAAATTGCTCTGGAGGTGATTTTGTAGAAAACAACTCTCACCATTTGGATGCCATGCACATCTCCATCATCTGATTTCCTCATTGCTTGTGAGAAGTTTCAGCCACGCTTGGGGACATGGGCCTGTCACCGAGCTGCAACGGTGACTTGGAACAGAAGGAATGGGTTGTCTTTGTGGGGAGCTCAGATAGATCCTATCTCAAAAAACTGAAATTTAAAAATAGAAAAGAAAGAAAGAGGAGAAAGGAATGAAACTAAAGGATAGGAAAGGAAAGGAAGGAAAAAAGAGGAAAGGAAAGGAAACGAAAGGAAAGGAAAGGAAAAAAGAAAGGAAAAAAAATGAAAGGAAAGGAAAGGAAAGGTTTCGTAATCCTACCTCTACAGGATTCACAAAGTCCTGGGTTTGATCCTATGAAGCACCCAAACACTTAAAAGAAACAAAAGGTTCTAACAGGGCCTGTGCATATGAGCCAGCAATTCTCATGCAGAGGGGCACAACCAATTATGGAGCTTGAAGACAATTGTCCCAGGATTCGATTAAGAACTGCTGCATGTCAGACATTTGCATTAAGATTGATAGAAGTTGCTTCGCAAAACAAAAGTTACTAAAGTTAGCAACAGAATAATTTCATTGTTGGGTTCCCACAACAAACGAGGAAAGTGTATTAAAGTGCTGCAAGTCTTTGGAAGGTTGAGAACCACTGTGTAGAAATAAGTCCCACCTGAGTGAATCATGCTCGATAGCAGATCATGATCTGACCTTAGTGATCGTGGAGAGTTGGTATATTGTGGGTCCTGAATCAAATACACCAGGGTCACTTCTGACTTGTCATCAGCCACTTTGGTCATTTTTCGCTATTACCCCTTTTGCCATGAACAGATGTCAATGTTCTTTCCAACCCAACGCTGATCCCCTCAGGATGTGGTGTTCATTTCTGACTTTGTCCTGTAACTCTAGAAACGCCATGCATTGTTCCCACCGATGGAATACACTATTTCGGGCAAACCGACTGTGTTTCCTGAGACACAGTCATGTGAATGGCTTCAAAAACATCTCCAGTCCCCTGTGAAGCTAGGGTTCAGCCTGCCAGACCAGCTTGAGACAGATGCAGTAACTATCAAGTGGGGTTCATGCGCCACCGTGTGGCTCTCCAGACTGCCACTGCGGAGGCAGGCAGCTTCCATGGGAGTTCCTTCATGGTTGTTCTCTGAACCCTTCTGCCCCAGCCATGAGCAGTAAATGCTCATGGCTGGGGCAGAAGGGTTCAGAGAATTCATTCAAGGACCCTTCTGGACACGTGAGACGGTTAGCCTCTTCTCGCTGCCATGAGAACCTCCCTTCTTCTGACCACTGCTCATTTGCACTCACCCTCAGGAGTGCGTCCTGATCCTCCTGATGATGCCCAGGGTCCTCTCTCTAAAATTCCATGAACCCCTTCCTGTTCTTTCCCTGGTTCTTTCTGCTTACAAGAACTTGTGGCTGATTCTACTTTTTGCATTTTTCCACTAGGACAAGATCAAGGAGCCCTCCACCATTATGGTGTCAATGTCAGCTTTTTAACTTACAGAAGCTGGTCTCTGCAGGGGTCACCAATGTGGATGTTGGAACTTCTGGATAGGTAGCCACATATAGCAGCTAGCATCTAGATGCTGAGTACTGAATCCAGGCCCCTGCGAGGTCACTCAGGCATCATAAACGCTTGCAGGTTTCTTGTAGAAAAAATTCTCACATCGGATGCCTGCACATCTCCACCTTCTGATTCCCTCATTGTTTGTAAGAAGGTCAGCCATGCTTGGGGACACAGCCTGTCACCGAAACACAAGGGTGACTGAGTGGAACTTGTGTGGAATGATTGTCTGAGTGGAGAACTCAGAAATGATCCTGACTCAAAAAACTGAAACTGAAATAATAGAAAAGAAAAGAAAAGGAACGAAACTAAAATAGGATAGAAAAGAAAGGAAGGAAAAGAAAGAAAAAAAAGGAAAGGGAAAGGAAAAGGAAAGGAAAGGAAGAAAAGGTTTCGCATCCTACCTCTCACAGTATTCACAAAGTCCTGGGTTTGATTATGAACACTCAAACACTTAAAAGAAACCAAAGGTTCTAACAGGGCCTGTGCATATAGGCCAGCAATTCTCATGCTGAGGGGCTCAACCAATTATGGGCTTGAAGCGACTGTGTCCCAGGTTTCGATTAAGAACTGCTGCATGTCAGACATTTGCATTAAGATTTGATAGAAGTAGCTTTGCAAAACAACAGTTACAAGTTAGCAACAGAATAATTTCATTGTTGGGTTTCTCACAACACGAGGAAATTGTTCTTAAAGTGCTGCAAGTCTGCAGGAAGGTTGAGAACCACTGTGTAGAAATAAGTCCCACCTGAGTGAATCATGCTCGATAGCAGATCATGATCTGACCGTAGTGATTGTGGAGAGTTGGTATATTGTGGGTCCTGAATCAAATACACCAGGGTCACTTCTGACTTGTCATCAGCCACTTTGGCCATTTTTCCCTATTACCCCTTTTGCCCATGAACAGATGTCAATGTTCTTTCCAAGCCAACGCTGATCCCCTCAGGATGTGGTGTTCATTTCTGACTTTGTCCTGTAACTCTAGAAACGCCATGCATTGTTCAATCATCGATGGAATACACTATTTCGGGCAAACCGACCGTGTTTCCCTGAGACACAGTCATGCGAATGGCTTCAAAACATCTCCAGTCCCTGTGACGCGAGGGTTAAGCTGCCAGACCAGCTTGAGACCTGATGCAGTAACTATCAACTGGGGCTCAAGTGCCACCATGTGGCTCCTCCAGGCTACCTCTGCGGAGGAGGCAAGTCCAACTTCCACGTGAGGTTCTCTTCACGCCTGCCCCAGACTGTGAACCCTTCGGCAGAAGGGTTCAGAGAATTCATTCAAGGACCCTTCTGGAGAAGCATGGTGAGCCTCTTCTCGCTGCCTTGAGAACCTCCCTTCTTCTGACCACTGCTCATTTGCACTCACCGTCAGCAGTGCATGCTGAATGCTCCTGATGATGCCCCAGGGTCCTCTCTCTAAAATCTCCATGAACCACCCCTTCCTGTTCCTTCCCTGGTTCTTTCTGCATACAAGAATTTTTTCCTGATTCTACTCTTTGCATTTTTCCACTAGGACTAGATCAAGGCAGCCCTCCTCCACCACTGTGTGTTCAATGTCAGCTTTTTAACATACAGAAGCTGGTCTCCTGCAGGGCCTCACCAGATGTGGATGTTCGAACCACTGGATACGATAGCCACAGATAGCAGCTAGCATCTGGATGCTGAGTACTGAATCCAGGCCCCTGCAATGTCACACCAGGCCTCATAAATTGCTCTGGAGGTGATTCCATGTAGAAAAGAATTCTAACATCTGGATTCCAATGCACATTCTCCTTTTTCTGATTCCCTCCCATTGTTTCTGAGAAGGTACAGCCATGCTTGGGGACATTGGCCGTGTCACCGAGCTGACAACGGTGTGACTCTGGCACTTGTGTGGAATCGATTGTCTGAGTGGAGATCTCAGAAATGATCCTGATCTCAAAAAACTGAAATTCAAATAATAGAATAGAGGAGAAAAGATATGAAACAACAGGATAGATAGGAAAGGAAAGGAAAGGAAAAAAGGAAAAAAAGGAAAGGAAAGGAAAGGAAATGAAAGGAAAAGGAAAGGAAAGGAAAGGTTTGGTTCGAATCCTACCTCTACATTATTCACAAAATTCCTGGGTTGGTTATGCTAAGCACACAACCACATCAAAGAAACCAAAAGGTTCTAACAACGACTGTTCATACACGCCAGCAATTCTCATGCTGAGGGGCTCAACCAATTATGGGCTTGAAGGACTTCTGTCCTAGGGTTCGAATTAATAACTGCAGCATAGCGCGACATTTGCATTAAGATTTGATAGAAATCGCTTTGCAAAACAACAGTTACTAAGTTAGCAACAGAGAGTAATTTCATTGTTGGGGTTTCTCTACAACATAGAGGAACTGCATTAAAGTGCTGCAAGTCTGAGGTAGGTTGAGAACTACTGTGTAAGAAATAAGTCCCACCTGAGTGAATCATGCTCAATAGCAGATCATGATCTGACCTTAATGATCGTGGAGAGTTGGTATATTGTGGGTCCTGGATCAAATACACCAGGGTAACTTCTGACTTGTCATCAGCCACTTTGGGCATTTTTCGCTATTGCCCCTTTTGCCATGAACAGATGTCAATGTTCTTTTTCGAACCCAATGCTGATCCCCTCAAGATGTGATGATCATTTCTGACTCTGTCCTGTAACTCTAGACACACCTTGCATTGTTCACACCGATGGAATACACTACTTCAGGCAAACGGAATATGTTTCGCTGAGACACAGTCATTTGAATGGCTTCAAAAACATCTCCAGTCCCTGTAAAGCGAGGCTTTAGCTGCCAGACCAGCATGAGAGATGCAGTAATTATCAAGTTGGGCTCATACGCCACCGTGTGGCTGTAGCCTGCCACTGCGGAGGCAGGCAACGTCCATGGGCTTTCTTTCATGGTTGTTTCATGAGCAAAAATGTCCATGGCTGGGGCAGAAGGGTTCAGAGAATTCATTCAAGGACCCTTCTGGGCAAGCGGTGAGCCTCTTCTCGCTGCCTTGAGAACCTCCCTTCTTCTGACCACGCTCAATAACACCGTCAGAATTGCATGCTGATGCTCCTGATGAGCCCCAGGTCCTCTCTCTAAAATCTCATCCACCCTTCCTGTTCCTTCCCTGGTTCTTTCTGCATACAAGAATTTTTTTCCTGATTCTACTCTTTGCATTTTTCCACAGGACTAGATCAAGGAGCCCTCCACCATTGTGTGTCAATGTCAGCTTTTTAACATACAGAAGCTGGTCACTGCAGGGGTCACCAATGTGGATGTTGGAACTTCTGGATAGGTAGCCACAGATAGCAGCTAGCATCTGATGCTGAGTACTGAATCCAGGCCCCTGCAATGTCACACAGGCCTCATAAACGCTTGGAGGTTTCTTGTAGAAAAAATTCTAACATCGGGTTCCTGTACATGTCCTTTTTCTGATTCCCCTCATTGTTTCTAAGAAGGTCAGCCATGCTTGGGGACACAGCCTGTCACCGAAAGAAA
The DNA here is from genome assembly GCA_026225945.1 of Cricetomys ansorgei. NCBI lineage: Eukaryota > Metazoa > Chordata > Mammalia > Rodentia > Nesomyidae > Cricetomys > Cricetomys ansorgei. Next base: position 87,114 of record JAMJFZ010003540.1, read on the forward strand.
TGGGTGA
>JAMJFZ010003541.1:0-36526 GCA_026225945.1 Cricetomys ansorgei
GCCAAGTTCAGTTTCTGCCATCCACGTTAACGTCAACCTTTCCAAGACCTGCACAAAGTCCCCTTTAAATTCCGAGTCAGTGGGGTCTGGAGGGGCCCCTCTGCCCAGGTCTTTGCGCTCACTCTGACCCATGTGCTCACCATGGGGGCATGTCCCCTCTCTTTCCTGATAAAGGAACTTGACAGAGACCCTGAAGCAAACTTTAACGGAGGAAAGGACGCCTTTCTGTTCCTCTGTCTCGGAAGGGAATCTGGACTGGACCGCGGCCCGCGTATGACACTGACTTCCGAGGCACAGGCTTCTCCTCACCGCGTTCTGGCAGGGCTCCATAGGTTATTTTTAGCAATCTTAAATTGCCCTTTTTTTCTTTTTCTACTATCCCATTTTTTTTCTTTCTTTTGAAAGGAGAGAGAGAGAGAGAGAGAGCGCTAGCGAGTGAGCGAGCCCAGGCTAAAAAGAAGCGAGGGCCGGGACACGGGCTCTTCAACAGCCCACCCCATGGCCCCACGGCCCCAGGAGGGCACGGCGGACTTCGGGGACCCCGTTAGCCGGGCCGGAACCCCTCAAGTTCTTCACATGCTCAGACCAGCCAGCCAGACAAAGACCGCAAGTGCCCCGGCCCAGGGCTCAAGCCAGGCGGAGAGCGGGTGCCCTCCAACCGGCCCACTCCCCGAGCAGGGCGCCTCACTCCCGAGGATGGAGACCCCGGCGCCCCTGCGAGATCCGGGTCCCTCGGCATCGCCCTCTCCCCCCCCCCCCCGCCGTGCCCGGCGCCGGTCCCCCAGCCCCTCCCGGCCCCGCGCTGCAGGCCCGCGTCCCGCGCGTCCGGATTGCAGCGCCACGCCGTTCCGAGTGGCCCCCAAACCCCGGCCCCCCGCTCCACACGAACCCTGATACCCACCCGGGTCCCGCCGCGGGGGCTGGACTCGCGCCGGCTCCTGGAGCCGCCACCGCCGCCGCCGCCGCCGCCGCCGCCGCCGCTAGCGAGGCGCGGCAGGGAGGGGAACGTGGGGAGGCCCGGCCCTCGCTCCGCCCCGCTCCGCCCCGGGGCCCGCCCAGGCCGGCGCAGCCCGAAACGCCGCGCCCAGTCTCCGCCCCGGGGCCCCCCGCGCTCCGGACGGCGCCTGCTCGGGGCTCCCGCTGGCGGCACCTGCAGGTCTCGCCGCGCGCGGGGTACCCGGGCCGCTGCCCCGGATGGAGCCCTGCGCCCTCGGTCCCGGAGGCAGGGCTTCCCAGTGCCCATGAATGCGCTCACCGCCTGCATTCCCATTTCCCAAATTTGAGGGTACGGAGGAACGGAGCCCACCAAAGCGCACTGGGCATCCCTCCTCTGCCGACGACTTCTTGAAGGACCCTGTGTTTAGGGCTCCTGAGTACCCCAAGTCTGAAGGTGGGAGAGGCCGAGCCAGCCGCGTTCCCGGACCCCTGCATCCCCATCCTGCCTCCCGGGGAGCCCCTGACCGTCACAGGTTCGAAGGTGCTCGATTGGATGCACATTAGCACTACCGTCACCCTACGGAAACTGAGTCCGGGCGGGAAAGGCTCGGACACCCGGGGGTGGACAAAGCACACATCTGTGCTTTACTGTATTTGCATAGTGTTTCTGTAAAGACTGCGGACTCTGCCAGGCCCCGCCTCCTGCCGTCTCTGAGCGCGTGGTCCGGACTTCGCCGGATGTTGATGGCGTCGCCTAGCAACGAGAGATGGCTGAGCCGAAGGACCAGGCTGACGGGTAAGCCCAGCCAGAGGGAGAATGGACCCCCCCAGACGGTTTCCCTGGCTTTCCGCACGCAGGTCCCCCACCCAGCACGCCTTCCCTCACATCCGCGCCCTTCCCACTCGCCGCCTCACTTTCTGGGCCTTCCCCACACTACCGGGCCCCGCCCGTGTCCTGCCCCCACGTCCCTTCTCTCACCTCCTGTCCTTTGTCCTTTCCAGCCCCCTCCCCATGCCCTTCTCCTAGCCCTTGCTTCTCCTGGACTACAAACTTGCACGCCCTGCCGTAACCATGGCAACCGCGCTGCTTGGTAAACTAGGCTGCAAAGTATGGCACGGACAAGATGCTGTCCAGTATTGCTGGCGTGTGGAAGCGCACTCTCCCTGACAGGGGATGGATGGGCCCTGCCCGCGTCTTCCTCCTGCAAGAATGGATCCACCTGTCATGAACTTGAGGGACAGGCAGGTCCCCGGCACTGAATGCACTCAGAAATGCTGCTGCTAGCTCTCTTTTAGGCTTTGTACAAAACAGAAGCGAGTTTAAATACTTATATTTGTAAGGCTAAGTCTCTGTGTACTCATGGGAACACATCCAGACTGTATCACACGGGAAGGCTAAATGTGAAACAATGGTACAGAATGAGCTCTAACTTGGGAAAGAGCTTAAATGCAAAGATTCTGAACAAAGGCAGGTGCACCACAAATGCCTGTTCCCGTGGGAAGCAGAGGGGGAGATGTCAGGCGTTTTCATTGTCTGGGAAGCATCTCTGTATGAGTTTGCCTTTTTAAAGGTTAGCTTAGTTTGTGTCTTAAATATTGCATGTGGCATATTTGTGTGTATGTGTGTGTGTGACTGTGTGTGTGTATGTGTGTGTGAGCATGTGTGGGCATGCATGTGTATGTGTGTGTGCATGTCTGTGTGTATGTGTGTGTGCCTGTGTATATATATGTGTGTGTCTATATGTGTGTGTGTGTGTGAGCCTGTGTGTGTATGTGTGTGTGTGTATGTGTGTGCATGTGTATAATATATGTGTGAGTGTATATGATGTGTGTGTGATGTGTGTGTATATGTGTGTGTGTGTGTGAGCCTGTGTGTGTATGTATATGTGTGTGTGTGTATGTATGTGTGTGTGCGTGTGTGTGCACGTGCATGTCTAGAAGCCAGAGGAGGGTGTTGCCCGTCCTATCTCCTTGAAGCAGGGTCTCACTAACCCTCATATACTGGAGTTACAGGCAACTCTGCCTGGCTAGTCTGAGTGCTAGGGCTCCAGACTTCAGTCCCTAATTAAGTTTTTGAAAAGCCAATTTTTCTTCTGAGACGGGTTTCTCTGTAGAGCCCTGGCTGTCCTGGAATTCTGTTTGTAGAGCAGGCTGGCCTTGAACTCAGAGATCCACCTGCTTCTGCCTCCCTACACCACCACCACCTGACCTCCAGAATATTTTGCATGCAAACCACGGCAATATTGAGAAACTGAGGCTGCTATCCCCTCTCTTTCGACTTTCTCTGCTCTTCCCAAAAACAGAAGAGCTGAGGTGACTTCTCTGGTGTGCTTTCAGGTGCTGTCCCTTTAACGTTATAATATAATAATTTATATATAGTAATTATTAATATATATATTATATATATATATAAAATGTTATAATAATATGTTTTACATTCATCTTCATACCAAACTTGTGGTCCCTGACAAGCATGACCTAGTGATGGGGGAATCTTAGCTGGCAGGGGGGTGGACAACAGCGGCCATACCAGTGAGCATCAGGTATGCAGCTTTCAGGATAGGCTGTGAGCCACTGTTCCTTGTCTCTAAATGCAGGTCACACCTGGAAGATGAGCAGGCTTCTACAGACGAGGAGTCAGAGCAGCAACATGATGAAGACCGTGAGGTAACTGCCCTCTGGCCTCCTGTTTGGTAGGAGAGAAATAGACAGGATTGCCAGGCTCCATGTCACCATAATCATTTCCTTGGTAACAAGCTCGGTTCGGGTGCAGAGAAACTGGTTTCCCTCCCACCGTATTCTGGTTGCATTGATAAAATAGTCTGACCAAAAGCAACTTAGAGGAGGAAAGGATTTATTTGGCTTATACTTCCCTGGTCAGGGTTCATTACTGAGGGAAGTCTAGGCAGGAGCCTTGAACTGTTCTCTCTAACTGTTCTCTCTAACCAGAGAACCAAGTCACAGCCAAGGAACTACAGCAGGGACCATGGAAGAACACAGCTTGCTGGCTCACGCTTATGCTCAGCTAGCTTTCTTATACAGCCCAGGACTACCTGCATAGGGAATGACGCCGCCTGCAGTGTGCTGGGCCCGTCCACAGCAATTAATAGTCAAGACAATCCCCCACAGACAGGCCAGCCCATCTGGTCAATCCCTCGATTGAGACTCCTTCCTCAGATGACTCTAGGCTGCGTCAAATTGACAAAGAAAACTAAGACACACCTCATTCCAAAGTGTTAGCTATCAGAAATGACTCAGCCAAGCCTCAGACAGCCATGCATTTTTCAGAGTTCATGCTCGTACTGAATGACTATAGAAACTAGAGAGTGGGTTACATTAAAGCAGAAAACACAATCTCTCCGGTGTGGGTGTGTTTGTAGACGTGTTCTTCCTGTCCCCCCTAATACCTCTCAAGAATTTATTTTCTTCCCTGGGATTTCCTGCCACCCTGTAACAGGTGTCATCACTGCTGGAAAGCAGTAGCCAGGAAACTGAAGACCATAGAGATACTTCCGAGCGTCCTGAAGAGGATACGAAAACGGAAAGTGAAGGTGGATTTGAAGGGGAAATGGTGGATGATGAAGAAGTCAGAACTGAAGGAGAAGCCATCCCTGAAGTGGAAATGGAATCCACTGGAGAGGCTATCCAAGAAACAGAGGCCGAATCCACTGGAGCGGTCATCCCAGCAACAGAGGTCAAATCCTCTGGGCTGGATATCCCAGAAATAGACCTCGAATCCCCTGGGCCACTCACCCCATCCCCTGGACTGGACATCCCAGAAATAGCCCTCGAACCCCCTAGGGCGGTCATCCCAGCAATAGAGGTCGAACCCCCTGTACCGGCCACCTTAGAAATGGACGTGGACACCATTAGATCAGCCATCCAAGACATGGACTTGGAAGACATTGGAGTAGCCACCCCAAGAATGCAAGGAGAGTCCACTAGAGAGGCCTCCCAAAGAAAGAGGGTTCAAGAGGAAGTGGAAGGGGCACTCCTCCCTGGGATAAGCAACTTCTCTGACGTGACCTCCTCTCCTGAGCTCTCCTACTCAGACCTGAGTCCCTGGGGAGAAGAAGCCAACACTCCCTATGTGTTCGACCAAACCGGATCCAGACCCGGAGTCCAGTCTGCAACCCAGCAAGCCTACGAACGCAGGGAGGTGAGTCCCCGCAAACTGCCCGAGGGGGACATCAAGTCATAGCTGGGGTTTCTATTGCTGTGATCAGCACCATGGCCAAAACCACTTGGAGAGGAAAAGTTGTATTGTGAGGGGGGGGGGTGAGGGTTGTTCGTGGGGGGGAGGGTTGGGGGGTTGTTGTTGTTGTTATCCGTGATGTAGGGATGTCAAGGAAGGAACTCAGGACAGGAACCAGGAGGAAACTAAGGCAGAGGCCGTGGAGGAACCCTGCTTCTAGACGGCCTCTCTGAGCGTGCTCGGTTTGCTTTCTCATAAAGCTCAGACCACCTGCCCAGGGGTGGTCCTTTCCACATTTCACCAGGGCTCCCCACATCTCTCATTCGTCAGGCTTGTCCCACAAGCTTGGCTACAGGCCAATCAGATGGAGGCCTTTTCACCACTGAGGGTCTCTCCTCCCAGGTGACTCCAGCTATGTCAGGCTGAAAAGACAAAACCAGAAAAAAACAAAACAAAACCAAACAAAACCACAGCCTTGGAGAGCACACTCTGCCAGGAACTTCTCAGCAAATGTAGGTCAATGCTGAGAGAGCTCGCATGCTCAACCTCGCAGCCCAGTGGCCAAATGCCAGGCTGGGGACACGCCGCAGACACCGTCTGTGCAGCTGAGTGCATGCCGGGGGCCCAGCAAGGTGGCCTCGAGCCTCGGGGGGCCACCAGCTCACTTTATCGTCCTTTTTCCTTATCTGAGGCAAGGTCTCACTCTGTTGTCTTGGCTGCACTAGAACTCACTGTATAAACCTGGCTGGTAGGGTTTTTTTGTTTTGTTTTAAGTTTCTATTTTACTCTGCGTGTGTGTGTGTCGGTTTTTAAAAAATAACACTCTTGTATACCTTAATTCTGTTAAGGTCCCTAGTTCTTTAGTCTGTTTGGAGAGCCCAGTGATCGATCTGTCCTCCGAGGAGAAGAGCCGCTCACTCTCCCCTCTCCCGTCCCTCACTTTTCCTCCTTCCTCCTTTCTGGCGGTGCAGGCAGACCCTCCAGCAGGACGCTGCGGGAGCGTGCGCACTGTGACATCGCTGTGTTAACGGGAACACACTCATATACACACGCGTGCGTGGGTGTCCAACATTTATGGGAGCCTCCCCCGACCCTGTCTCCACCGTAGCTCCATGGAGGTTTAACCCGTCGGCCCTCCCTCCGTGCTGAGAGGCGGGGCCCTGTCCTCGGACTGCGGTTGCTCACGTGATCCACCTCCCACAGCCGCACCCCTCTGAACTCTGAGACCTGGCCCAGTAGGACACCCTCCTTGACGCCCAGTTTGCTCCCCTGTCTCCACCGCGGCCTCTCTCTCCTGGCCCAGTCCCAGCTGGGCTTTCAGTGCGAATCGCTCTGGAAACTGGGAGGGAGGAGGAGGTAGCATCCTCTGCGCATCAGCCCAGGGTAGGCGCAGTGCTGTCTGATGACGCGTCTGCGCTCCTACCATCCAATCCAGCAGCCACGTGCTGGGGTGGGAGCCCTTACCATCTCCGCTGTGCCAACAAGGAGGCTGAGGAGTGGGGCTGGAGAGACCACTCCATCCTCGAGGGCACTGGCTGCTCTTACAGAAGACCCTGGTTCAGTTTCCCACACGGTGACATACAACCACCTGTAACTCCAGTTCTTGGTGATCTGGCGCTCTCTTCTGGCCACTCTGGGTACTACACACATGTGGTGCATAGACATACATGCAGGCAAAACACCCAAACGTTATATATATATATATATATATATATATATATATATATATATATATATATATATGCATTTTAAATTAAAAAAAGAAACTGGGAGGTAAAGGGGCCTCACCGCTGTCATGGCTTGCGGAAGCTTTTGCTCTGCTTTTGTTCGCCATCCTGAACCATGAAGCAATGGCCCTGCCTCTTCCCTAACCCCGTGATGAGCCTTTCTTATGCTTAATGACCAAACTCAGTCTTAGAGGCTGAATTGCGTTTCCATGGTGAAGACCCTGTCTGGCTACTGTGAGGGCCTGAGTTCAAATGCCACGCATGGCAAAAAACAAACAAACTAATAAACCCAACAAACAAACAAACAAAAAAACAAACTACCCACCAACCCACCAAACAAACAAACCCACCAACCCCCCCCCCACCAAACAACCAAACTACCCCCCAAACAAACAAACTACCCAACCAAGCAAACAGACAGACAGACTACCACCTTCTGTGAATTTGGTGAGGGGGGCAATGCTGAGCAGCACCTCTGTTTCTGTTAGGGTGAGCCACACACCCTTGTTCTAGATATCCAGTTCCCTTGGGTCCATTTCTAAAAATTCTAGAAAATTCACTGAGACGAAGATTTCAAAGAGACACATCCTGAGAGAGTTCTGCTCCCTTCTGCCTTCTGGCCCTCGGCCTACGCACGCACAGATAGGGGCAGCTTGTTGGGCCCACATATGCACAGGCATCCTGTTCTCACTAGAAGCCCTTCCTGAAGGCGCTGGCCTCTGGACCCTCCATAATGTCCCTCAGGAACTGGGTGCCTCCAAACCAACTTACAGGGTCCACTTCATCTGAAGTACAGTGGGAGAGGCTGCGGGCTGGGGGGTCGAGCTGCCTGGAGCCCCGAGCCCGCCTTTAGGTGATACACACACTCAGGAGAACCTTTGGCTCCTGTGTGTCTGTTTCTCCTCCCGTACCTCCAGAGGACATGGGGCTCAGGACCAGAGGAGATCTTTGTACTTTGTTTTTCATAAACATGTAAACCCTGTCTGTCCAGCTTCTGGATCTGAGCAGCAGCGGTCATGGCGGCCCGTCTCAGTAACTGCAGGGGTCCCTTCAAAAGCTAAAAATAAGACAGGGTCGGGCACTCAGGAGGTTGAGACATGAGGGTCACGGTACCAAGCCAGCCTGGGCTGCATGGGAGACTTTGTGTGTGCGTGGGCGGGGGGGAGGGGGTCCCCCAAGAGGCCCCTGCTGGGAGCGCAGAGGGCAAAAGCACGTGAAGAGTGTATTCAGGACACACTTTCCAACCTCTGGCATCTTGGCTGCAGACCAGAGGTTCTGTCCATAGCTCTGGTCGGGAGGGGACACAGTTAATCCCTACCCACACCACAGCAGTCCTCATTCACTTGTTTCTGTGCCCCTGTCTGCACCAGAGATCCGCAGAGGCCCGCCGTCCAAGAGTCTTTCCTATGGGCTCACGGCATCGCTTCAGATTGAGTGTTATGGGAAGCCTGGCTTCTTCGGACATGGATGATTTTCTGCTAGATGCGGATGAACTTGCCGGTCAAGAATCAGGTACAGTGCCCCTGCCGGGGTCGTCCTGGCAACAGATAAGCCCGTTGACCTTCCCCGCTGTGTAAGTGAGGCTGCTCGGTCCACATCTGTCGTCCTGTTTCCTGGAGGCTAATGGTAAACATGCGTGGAGCAGATGCGGAGAGCTTCATGGGGCTTTCGCCATGCTGTCTCAGCTGTTCCTCTTGCACCCACCCTCTTGCAGCTGCTGCCTTCTGGTCTCTGGAAGTGGAGCCGTGGGACGGGCCCCCTCACACGCACCCCTGCCGAGTGTGAAGGGCCCGCCCAGCACCCACTAATGTCCTCACCTGACTCTAATAACCCAGCGCCGTGTTCACGGGGGAGCAGACAGGGAGACGGCTTGTTCCCCCAGGGCCAGCGCAAACTCATGTGTGGTTCTGGTTCAGCTCACAAAGCCATGCGTTGTCTGCGAGTGACATGAACACAGAGCAGGTCTAGCCCAGCGCCAAATGGGATGGGGGGGTAGGGGTGCAGCTCACTGGTGGATCCTGCTTTCACACACAAGTCCCTGGTCCACGAAAATGGACGCTGTGCTTCACACTGTGGTCCCAGCAACGAGAAAGCTGGAGCAGGAGGGCCCTCGAGCCGCTAAGCTCCAGACACAGCATGCACTACTGCAAGGAGAGTCAGGAGTGCTCGGGCACAGAGGCATCCAAACCACCATCACCATGGCCCACAGACTAGCCTGCCTGTGGGATGCCTCCATGAAGGGGCGGCCCCTGGAGGACTGGCACCCGCCCGCCAAGGCGGCTGTTCCCGAAGGTGCAGGAGAGATGGCAGAATGGCTGATAGCCACCCACACATTGGTTAGTTTCCTAAGGTGATGAAGCTGCCAGCCCTGGGGGGACCCCCTTCTTCCTCTCTGGTGAGGCATCCAGAAGATTCTATCACACCCCACTCAGATTGTTTTATCTGAAATAAGGGGTTGGGGCCGGAGAGCTGACCCAGCGGTGAAGAGCACGCGCTGCTCTTCCCAGTTCAGTTTCAGCGCCCACATCAGGCGGCTCCCAAGCGCCTGGAATTCCAGCTCCGGTGGGATCCGACTCCTCTGGCCCCTCTGGGCACCTGCACTCATGTACGCAGACCCAGACACAGAACAAAAACTAATAAAATAAAAAACAACAACAGGGTCTCACAGAGCCCGGCTGGTAGGGTCTCCAACTCCTTACGTGTCTAGGACTCGTCTTGAAGCCCTGATCCCCCTGCTGCCAAGGCACAAGCGCTAGGATTATAGGCGTGCACCACCACACCAGGACTTGCTTCGGATTTTATTTGCTTCATCTATTCAGTGGTGATCCGTTGAGTACCTACTGTACCCCGACTACAGCGATAAGCAGTGGGGCACAACAACAGATCAAATCCGTCTGTTTGGCAGCTGGTGCAATAGCCTTACATCTATAACCCCAGCAGCGCTGGGGAAGCAGAGGCAGGGTGTCTCTGTGAGTTCAAGGCTAGCCTGGTCTACATAATGAGTTCTAGGCCCAGCAGGCTGCATAGTAATCCTCTGGGTCCAAATACATAAATATTCACATACAACAGAAGACAAAACAGGGGCCTCTGTGTCCTAATTCATAATTTCACTTCTTTTTCAATCTTTTTAGCTGGTCTTTCTTTTTTAACTAATGTGTGTGCATATGTGTGTCTGTGGGGATAGGTCTCGTGAGTGCAGTACTCATGGTGGCCAGAAGGGGGCATTGGATCCCTCGGAGCTGGAGTTAGTACCTGTGTTCACTGTCTGACGTGGGTTCTGGGGACCAAATTGTGTCCCCAGGAAGAGCAGCAAGCAGTCTCATCTCTGAGTCATCTCTCCAATCCCTGTTCATTAAAAAGTAAAGTAAAACAAAACGCAAAAGCCCCGTAGTGCCCTCCCTCCCGCTCTTCAGTTAAGTTAGTGTCTCGTCCGCTGCTAGAATGTGCGATGTCTGGAGTTAATGACAGTGGACACCACGGTTAAGCCCGGGACCTCGACACTGGGAGGCCCTTCTTTCTAATTTTCAATATGTCCTGCGAGGGTGGGAGCAGCCTCGACGCCCACTTCCCCAGAATACGGTGATCAAGCCCTGGTGACTTGTGCTGTCTCTCCGGACTGGCTATTGCAGTGCAGCCCCCGTCCACCGTCCAGGAGGAAACCCGAATACAGTTTCTAGACCAGGTCCGGCCCCTCAGCACCGATGATGAGACCATGCTTGGAAGAGGGGAGTCTGAAGGCAGCGAAGAGGAGGGACCCCAGCTGGTGGTTCTGGATCCAGACCACGTAAGAACATGTTCCCGAGTTCTCTCCCTGTGCGGGGTGGTGGGGGTGGGGATCACCCAGACCCTCTTCTGCACCTATCCAACCAATGAGCCCTCCTGGGCTCATTGCACGTTAGTTAGGCTGCTACTTTGTTCCCTGGCTATCTTAGTTTGTTTTCTGTTCCCTATGATAAATGCATGACCGAAAGCAACTTGCGGAGGAAAGGGTTTGTCTCTGCTGACAGTTTATGGGAAGTCGAGCAGGAAGTAAGGCAGGATCCAGCCGGCAGGGGCGGAAGCAGAGGCCGTGGAGGAGTGCTGCTTACTGGCTCGCTCAGTTTGCTTTCTTATACACCCCAGCACCACCTGCCCAGGGACACACACACACACACACACACACACACACACACACACACACACACGGGGGTCGGGGGTGGGGAATGAGCCAGCAGCCAGCCAGGATCCCTAGGCTGAGCACAGCCTGGGACGTGAGAGTGACCGCTTGGTTTTCTGTCGACGTAGCCCCTGATGCTCAGATTCCAGGAGGCCCTGAAGAACTACCTCAACCGGCAGATGGAGAAGCTGAAGCTGGAGATCCAAGAGCTGGTGCGTACAGGTTCCCGCCCTCCCAGCCTCAGGGGCACCCACGGGCCGGTCCCAATCCTATTTCCTCCCCTGGTACAGGACGTGGCAACCAAGCGAACGCGGGTCCAGAGGCAGGAGTTGGGCGTGAACCTCTACGGGGTGCAGCAGCAGCTGGCGCAGCTGCAGATGCAGCTGGAGAAGAGCCACGACCGGCACTCCCTAGCGGCCTGCGAGAGGAGGCAGAGGGAGGAGGAGCTGCAGAGCTTCCGCGCGCTCTACAGCAAGACCTGTGCCGCCGCCAACGAGGAACGAAAGAAGTGTAAGCCCCCCGCCCGCGCCGCGAACTCCCAAACCCTGGGCCCCCGCCCCGCGAACTCCCAAACCCTGGGCCGTCCCTTCCACGGCTGCCCCCCCTGTCCTCGAAGACAGCAGCAGAGCAGTGTCATTCCCAGGAGCCCAGCAGCGCCAGAGAAGACAGACAGCGCAGGAGAGGCTGAAACCAGCCGGGGTCGGGTGTGGAGACTCCACACGGGAGCGTGGGAGGGCTGGAGCGGCCCGCGGATCCCGAGGATGCAGAAGGGGTGGGTGGTGGGTGGGGCTCGGGGGCGGGAGGGTCCGTGCTGCTGGGATCCAGGGCAAAGCCCCAAACCCGACAACAGCAGCAGCAGCCCAAGGGTCCGAGGGCCAGCTGGGCGGGGCCAAGGGAGGCGGGCGGGGCTGTCCCCGCTGCGGCCACGCCCCCTCGCGGAGCACAGGGCGGAGGGCGCGGGGACCGCGAGCAGAGTCCCCTCACCTGGCGCCGTCGGCCTTCGGACGTTTCCAACTCTGTCAGCTCTGTTGCTAATGAAATAGAAAGACGTTCCGGAGGAAAACGAGAGGGTGCAGGCGGCGTGCCCGGCATCCGCTCCGGCACCACCTCTGGTGCACGCAGTGCCGGGGATCAAACCCACGCACGCCAGGAAAGCCTTCTACCAACTCTCTGTCCCACGACTGCGGAGAGCAAGGTGTTTAACATGGAGGGACCAACACACGTCTAGTGACACACCACCTAGTGGCTGAAGGGCGGAGGGAGAGAACAAGACATAGGCGACTGCGGGCTCAAGCCCTGGGCATCAGCACGGTTGGAGGCGTGTGCCCTGGGCACGGCCAGTCTGCCCTCCCCTCCGCCGCCACCATGCACTGCTGCAATAGGGATCAGCTTTCCAGAAACTGCATTTTAGGGGGACACATCCATCCCGTGGTGTTTATCAAGAACCTCTCCCCACTTACCTCCAAAACAAAAGAAAGCAACAGGAAGAACATGGCATCGAAACTGAAGGGCTCCGCCATTTGGCGGCGGTGGCGCCTTTAATCCCAGCACTTGGGGGGATGAGGCAGGCGGATCTCTGTGAGTTCGAGGCCAGCCTCATCTACAGAGTTCTAGGACAGCCAGAGTTACAACAGAGAAACCCTATCAAAGAAAGAAAGGAAGGAAAGAAGGGAGAGAAAGAAAGAGAGAAAAACAAAGAAAGAAAGAAAGAGAGAGAGAAAAGAGAGAGAAGGAAAGAAAAAGAAAAAATAAAGAAAACCCGAAGGGCCGTCCTTTGCACTATTAGACCTTGGAGCATGCTCAGGCAGACCCGTCACCAGCCCAGCCCTGCCTGCTGTGGCCCCACAGCCACAGATCCAGAAGGAGCACCATGCCACCCGTCCGCCAGGGCTCACCACGATGAGCTTCTCTCCCCTGAAGCCCCCCAAGTCTTCCCTTTGATACATAATAGATCGTGGAGAAATACTGAGGGGCAAAGCCAGGGGAGTCGCGCAGGAATTCTGCCCACCATGTTTTTCCGACATGGTACCCATCGCTTTGAGAAGCCAGCCTACAAAAGACAAACACCCCAGGAGGTTAGCAAGCACTGCAGAAAAAGGAAAGGGTTCCTGGCGAATCAACTATGAAACCAGTTTATGTCCACTCATACTTGAAGGGTGAAAACTTGGAAGAACCGTCGGAATAGTGACTCATCTGCTCACCTGTCAGAGACACGCTGACCCCGGCGTGCTTAGGGACGTGTGCAAACCACACCCCCGCTCTCTCAGGTGGGACGAGAAGGTGGGCTGCTTCATCGACAGACGTTCGCTTCCTCTGGACGGTCAGGACTGGGTCCTCCCGAGGCCCTCTCTTCAGCGGTGGACGGCGTTTTCCTCCTGGGTCCCCACGTGGTCCAGCCTCGTGTCCTGATCTCCTCTTCAGACTAGCCTAGGACCACCATAGTGACCACACTTGATCTCGATAACCTCTCTAAAGACCTTATTCTCAGATGAAGCAACATCGGGAGGTGCAGTCAGGTGGCACCCATCCCAGGCCAAGTGTGCCGGGCCTCTACCCACCAACCTCGCTGAACAGAAACTGCCCCAAATAAATTACACAGAGGAGAAAGGACAGGAGAGAGAGATGGAGGGGGTGTGGAGGCTAGTGAGCTCTGAACTGCCTTCAGGTGGCTTCACACGTGTGTTAGACAGAAGAAATACTTAAAGACATCACGGGAGAAACGCTTCCACACGGTGCTGACAGCTGCGTCCAAGGAACGCGACAAAGACAAAGCCCCAGACGCAGGAGGAAAACAACGCCAGGCGCTTTGAAAACCCACAGCAGAGAAAACCTACAGTAGCTAGAGGAAGGGTCGGATTGTGCAGAGAGAGTCTGGAATGCACCTCCGGCCCGCCTCGGCCTGACTCCCCCCCTTCCCTCCTTCCCGGGAAGCCTTCCTGCGGGGAGCCAGAGTCTGTTGTAGTACCTTGGGATTTTCCATGTTATATTTTAAGACTTTATTCTCAATTCTAACTGTGTCCTTCAAGGGCAACTGACCCCACCTTCATCCGACAACTGACGCCCGCAGTCCAGCTTTCTGTGAAGACCCATCATTTGAACCCAATGTTCTGTAGCAGTACACAAATCTGTCTGTCTGTCTGTCTATATCCTATCTAATCGTTTAAATTCTTTTTCTTATTTCTGAAAGATCTGTTTCTATTTTATGAGTGTGGGTGGTTTGGTTTTGAGACAGGGTCTTACTATGTAACCCTGGCTAGCCTGGAACTCACTGTGTAGACCAGGATGGCCTCAAACTAGTGGAAATCTGCCTGCCTCTGCCTCTCAAGTGCATTGCACCTACTTTGTGTATGAATGTTTTGCCTGCATGTATGCATGTGCACCGTGTACGTACCTGACCCACATAGCTGAGGAAAAGGCACTGGCTCCCCTAGAACTGGCACTAGGGATGGTTGCAACCAGCCATGTTGGTGCTGGGAACTGAACCTGGGTCCTCTGCAGTAAGTTCTCTTCAGCACTGATAAATCGTATGTGTTTGTCAGTGGTCGTTTACTTATATGTTATTCATAACCACTGACACTTGTTTATTTTTGCAGGGCTGGGGGTGGAGCCCAGGGTCATGACTAGGCAGGTGCTTGCCACTAAGCTGATCCCCCCCCCAGCCAATTCGAACAGCTGTTGGCTGAAGTGTGGCTTCCCAAATGCATCCCCATTTCAGCTTCACAGGGGATCCCTCAGATCTGTGAGTGGTAGGGTTTGCACTGCCTCCTGGTGGCCTTGCCTGGGGAGCAACCTGGCCTTGCAGCCACACCACCGTGGGATGGGTTTGAGGCCTTATCCAACACCATTTGCAGATACTAAGGCCAAGAGAGGTGCTCTAGCATGTCCGAGGAGGTAGGCTTGTGGCGATTTTCAGGTATGGAATGTGTATATATAAATATGTACTTTTTGAGACATGGTCTCACTATGTTGCTCTGGCTGGCCTAGAACTCGCGACCCTCCTGCCTCTGCTTCCTGAGGGCTGGGATTGCAGACCAGCACCACCATGTTTGCCTGCTTCATGTATTCTTGCTCCTTTTTGCCCTCTGGTTATATTAGGAATTCTTAGGCAGCAGAGTGTAGGCCTTTATGGTTTACAGGTCATGTAGGGGCTGGAGATATGGCTCAGCGGCTGAGATGTCGCCTGTTCAAGCAGGCAGATCTGAGTGCAAGGTGCCACGTAGGAAGCTGGGTGCACTGGGTCCACCTGTAGTCTTATTCAGTGCTGGGAGGGAGAGGCAGGACGGTCCTGAGGGCCTGCTGGCCGGTTGGTCCTGCCAAGTCAGTCAGCTCCAGATTCTATGACAGATCTTCTCAAACAGTAAGGTTGGGACTAAGAGACGGCTCAGCAGTTAAGCACTGGCTGCTCTTGCAGAGGATCCTGGTTCGTTTCCCAGCACCCACAGGGCAGCTCACAACCATCTGTGATTCCAGTTCCAGGGAATCTGGTGCCCTCTCTGGCCTCTGCGGGTACCAGGCATGCATGTGGTACAGACAGACAGACACACACAGGTGCACACACAAAGGCAGCCTCCAGTTTAGATGTGGTGACACAAGCCTCTAATCCCAGCTCTAGGAGGCAGGAGGACCAGCAGTCGAGGCCAGCCTGGGATACAGACAGAGACTCTGCCTCAGAAATCAAAAAGTGTCTGTGTCCATCCCGCCTTGGGTCACAAGTCTTGAATCCCAGCACTTGTGAGGCAGGGAGGGTGGATCCCTGCAAGTTCCAGGAAGCCTGGTCCACGTGGCCAGTTCCGGGCGCGCGGCCGGGGCTACAAGAGTCTCCAGCCCCTCCATGCGAGAGGGCACAGGGCAGAGTGCCGTCCGGAGGGTCCCGGGCCCCAGGATAGCGCACGGGCAGTGCCGACCGCCTCCTCCCCGCCCTCCACAGTGGTGGCCATGCAGAGCGAGGTGGAGAGTCTGGCGCTGCACCTGTTCTACATGCAGAGCATAGACCAGGACGTGCGCGACGACATCAAAGTGATGAAGCAGGTGGTGAGGAAGACCGAGGCAGAGAAGACACGCGCGGAGACAGAGAAGAAGAAGCAGGTATCCCCGTGCACCGGAGCGTAGCTCATCGGCGCGAAGCCTTTGCCGAGCCATGGCAGGTGCCCAGCCTTGCCACGATGGCGGAGGATTGTCCTCCGCTCGGGACTGGGCCTCATTGCTCCTCTCCTCTTCTCAGGACCTGTTCGTGGACCAGCTCACCGAAAGGGCCCACCAGCTGGAAGAGACCATCACCCTGTTTGAGGCCCAGTACTTGTCCCAAGCTGAGGACACTCGGATTCTCAGGAAAGCGGTGATCGAGGTAAGAAAGGAAAGCAGAAGCCCCCTCGCCGCCCACACATGGCCTGGCAGGTTCAACCGGCCTGCGCCAGCCTGCCGTCTGTAAGCCGCTGCCACCAGCAGTGCCCACAGCTAGTCTACTGCAGCTGGCACCTCGAAGCTGGGCTCTCCTGCGTCTGAGAACACCTTGCCACAGGGTCCGGGAGGTACCGGCTGGTTTGTGGCCAGCGGGTGGGTGGCAGGGGCTCCCGGGAAGTCAGAAATGGCATCTTCTCCGGTACTTCCGGTGCCAGCAAATCCCGACGTGGCCCCTTACCTTAGGGGACTGAAATCTTGGTGACAATTCTCAGCGCCATAGGCAGCGCTATTCCCAGCAGTACCTTCTCCCTGCTCTGGGTAGAGGGAAAGATGGAGGCCACTGGAGGCCACACCCAGGGGCCTGTGACCAGGAGCAGAGTCTGCACCCCACCTGAGAGCCGCCATTGGCATCGGCATTGGAGGGGTGACTCAGATGGAGGCAGACTGTAACGGGACCAGGGAAGAGGATTCGCCATGGCAGTCGTCCTGCCCTCCCCAGCCTGAGAGCCTGATTTGACAAGCCTGTGGACTCCAACCCAAAGGCCTGGGGAAAATCCACCATTTTTAGATCTGTAAAGTGATTCTTGAGTTTATCGGGAAAACGAATCAGGGGAAAAATCCAGCTGCCCCCAGTTTGACCAGAACCAAAGGCTTCCCAAGATGTGAGAGAGTCCCCGGCAAACCAGGGTAGAGGTCACAGGCCACAACGCTACAGGCACAGCTGCTGCAGGGTGCTGTTGAGCCCAGGAATAGACGGGCAAGCCACTGGCGGTGCCGAGAGCTCCCGGCCAGCCCCCCGACACGAAGGTTCGGCAGGTTATTATTAGCTGAGGGTTGGATTGTGCGTTCAATGGTGGCGAACCCTCGGTTCACTAAATCCTTCCCCCACACAAACTCCTAAAATAAGTTCCAGGTGGAATCAGGTATTTAAGGGTGGAACAACTAGAGAGACAGCTTAATGGCTGCTCTTCCAGAAGAACCAGGTTCCATTCCCAGAACCCTCACGGTGGACCGCAGTCATCCCTAACTCTAGTCCCAGGGGATCCAGCGCCCTCTCCTGGCGCTTTGGGAACCAGGCATGCAGGTGGTGCACAGACATACATGCAAAACACCTGCACACATAAAATTAACAGCAGCAGCAAAACGGCGGTAGAACGGGTAACGGGGGAAACGTGCACCTAGTCCTGGGCTGAAGAGGCTGTCCACACTTACAGATAGCTCGGGTGGCAGAGTGCTCACCTAGCACAGGCCAGGTCTGGGTTTGATCCCCAGGACTGAGTAAGCCAGGCCTGTAATAATCCCAACACTGGGAAGACAGAGGTAGGACTGTCACAAGTTGAAGATCACCCTCACCCGCTAGGCAGCCTGAGCAATGAGACCCTATCTCAAAGGAATGGATGCAGACTCTGAACAGGGAAGGGCCAGGAGGCGTGGCCGCAGCAAGCACAGACACCGGCGGCAGGAAGAGGGGGTGCAGGAGACCCACTCGCAGCCTTGCGGGTTATGGGGAGTAGAGGTTGTCCTTGGCTCATGGCCGGGTACAGGATAAAGGCCACGTCTGGAGCATGTGTGTGCGCGTGCGCGCTGATGGAGTCCGAGGCGGGAA
Organism: Cricetomys ansorgei; assembly: GCA_026225945.1. Lineage (NCBI taxonomy): Eukaryota > Metazoa > Chordata > Mammalia > Rodentia > Nesomyidae > Cricetomys > Cricetomys ansorgei. The sequence goes on from JAMJFZ010003541.1 coordinate 18,021, forward strand.
TGGGGAGTTACCGCGGCTTCTGTAGAGCAGAGCCCTCCACCGGCTCACAGATAACCCCAGAAGACAGCCCTAGCCACTAGCCCTAGCCCTCTTAGAGAGGCCACCTGCCTCTTCCCCCTCTGCCAACCGGGACACATTCCAAGGAGTCTGGAAACTCACCAGAGGGCAGCAGGTGTGTGACAAGACTTGCAGGCCAGAGAGAAACGCCTGTGGGTTTAGCTCCAGAAGGGTCTCCTCCTCTGACTCCTCCTTCTGCTCATGGTTGTTCTTCATCCACGTCTTATGCCTGGCGTGGCCCAGCCTCCCGACCCCTCCCCGATGGATTTTGTTCCTTTTCTTGGAGACCGGGTTTCAGGTGCTTCCGATGGCCTCAGATTTGCTCTGTAGCTGAAGACGACCTTGGACTCCTGATAGTGCCCACCAGGGACCCTTCCTCCCTTTGGCCTGTTGCCCCTGACCTCAGCGGACTCCAAGGTCTGTTCAGTTCTCCTTCCCAGCACGCAGACACTGGCAGGCTGCTCAGGGGAACCAATTAGAAACTGGGAAGTGGATGTAAGCAGGTTACTGCCAAGGAGGACCCAGAGGGATGCCTCCACCACCACCACCACCACCACCACCACCACCCACCACCCCACCACCCCCGGGGACTGTCAGGGTCCCAATCCAGACCCCTTACTGCAGTGGTTCTCAGTCTTCCTAACGCTGCGACCTCATGTTGAAGTGACCCCCAAACTGTAAAATCATTTTTGTCGCTGCTGTAATTTTGCTGCTGAGCTGTATCTCAGTTCCTAAGACCATTGGAAATATGTTTTGTTGTGGTCGAGACTCACAGGTTGAGAACTTCTGCCTTCATCGTCCACTGCTTGCCTCTCACTCCAAGGCAGTGAGTCCAGAGGCGTGTGCATACCGTGTGGGGGGGGGTGTACATGCATGCACGCGCACACGCTCATGTGTGTGAACAATGCCAGGCCTGGGAGAGACAGTCGAGGCAATAAAACGTCGAGCCACGCAAGCATTCGGATGTGAACTCCACCCCGGCACTCATATCAAAATCTGGACACGGAGGGCACACTTGCAGTCTCGGCGCTGGGGAGGCCGGACGGTCCCTGAGGCTAGCTGGACGTACAGCTCAGATTAACCAGCGAGTCCCAGGCCAGACAGACACACTGCCTTAAAAAACAAGCCGGAGGGCTCCTGCGGAGTGACACCTCAGGTTGACCTCCAGCCTCCACAGGAAGGAGCCCTCCCCGCCCTCCCTCTGGACTTCCCTCCGGATGCGCTCCACGCGCCACGCTCCACGGTCCAGTTCCACGTCCCGGTTCCCAGCACAGGGAGGCGCACTTCTCCAAGTCGGGTGCTCTCCTGGAGACCTTGATCACCGTTGACTCAGATACCTCCTCCCCGGGCAAGAGCTCATCAAGGGAGGGCGTGTGTGGATTGAGACCCTGACAGTCACAGGGGGGCCAGGCATCCCTCGGGGTCCTCCTGCCTGGGAGACCTCAGCCCCACCCCTGACAACACTAGGCCCTGGCCGTGGCATTGGTGTGGAGCATCCTGTTATATCCAGCAGATAAAGCCCCCAGCACTGAGCCCTAAAAACTGCCCAGAGGCTCTCCATGGAGGGACCAGGCCTCTTAAAAGCTGTGTCCGTGTCCTGCTGCCCTCTGTTGCTTTGATTCCAAGCAAAGTCTTTAAGGTGCCAGGGGTGGAGGTGAATACCTTTCATCCCAGCAGAGGCAGGTGGATCTCTGAGTTCGAGGCCAGCCTGGTCTACACAGAGAAGCCCTATCTCAAAAACAAACAGAAAAGAAGGAGAAGGAAAGTTAAGGTGAACTGAAGGGGAGGTGGCTTCGCAGAGAGCTCCTGCCGCTTCCCACTGTGTCTGCCTCACCCTCCCTGCAGGCCACCACCGAAATCGACACCATCGCCATGGAGAAGAAGCGCGTCCTGCAGCAATGGACCTCCAGCCTAGTGGGCATGAAGCACCGTAACGAGGCGTACAGAACCGTGCTGGACGCTCTCAGGTACCAGCCCCGGGAGGGGCCGCCCAGGGAGACTGTGGCGGGTCTGCTGGGCCCGTGGTTACCAGCAGAGCTGCCCCGTACAGGTGCATCAGGGCCCACTGCCCACCTCCAACCTTCAGTGGCCCCAGTCCCCGTCCCGTCCCCCCCCCAACCAAGCCAAGCCAGGCTTCCAGCCCTTCCCCCATCGTTCTGGAATGTTCTGCCCCAGGGCTGTGTTTCAGCCACAATCCTGTTCTAATTCCCACGAAAGGCAAGGGATATGAGGTGGGGCTCAGGCCGGGGGCACTTGCTGCCTTGGTACCCAGATCGCCGAAGTGATCGGGATTTGGTTCCAAAGGTGGCTTGCAGCTCTGGGCCGGCCCTCACCGCCTTAGCATCCGCAGGGGCTGGAACCGTGAGGAAAAGAGTAGCTGCTGTTGACCTACTGGGTGCTGGGTGCTGGAGAGACAGCTCAGAAGTTAGGAGAGCTCATCCAAGTTCAGTCCCCAGCGCACACGTCAGGCAGCTCGTGACCGCTCGTAACCGGCTCCAAGAGGATCGCTTGGGCCTCGGAACTCAAGGCCAACCTAGGCGCCACCGTGCGAGTCTGTTTCCATAAATGACACAGACGTAACAAACCAGCGCGAGCCTGCCTGGCGGGATGCCCTGCCTGGCGGGATGCCTCGGTACCTCGGGGACTGCGCGCCTCGCAGCTGCAGAGGAGCTGGGCCCCGGGTGCAGAGACCTAAAGGAAGTCTGTCCAGGTGTGGTGGCGGATTCAGGGTCAGCCTGGTCTACACATAGTGAGTTCCAGACCAGCCAGGGCTGCATAGCGAGGCTCTTAAAATTCTTGTTTTAAACAGGAAAGGTAAGATACCGCCAGTGGACTTGTCAGGATGAAGGAGGCAAAATTTTCACACACAAACAAAAGCATTCAGCTTCTGTTATCCAGGATATGTGTGTGGGGGGGGGGGCTTGCTTAGTGGCACCGGGCACGGAGCCAGAGCCTCGCTTCACGCATGCTAGGGAAGTACCGCGCCACTGAGTTACAGCCTGTCTGTGTGTCTGTCTGTCTGTCTTTGCTGAAGCAAGTCTTACCCTGTAGACCTGGCCAGCCTCAGTGTACAGCCATCTGCTTCTGACTCCTAAGTGTGGGGGCCTGAGTGCGCGCCACCTGTGCCACCTCACCGGGTCCCCCCGAGACAAGGAGCGGTCGGGCCAGCTGGGCTCGGCATCTGCGTTCTTAAAACGTGAGGTTAACTCTAAGCTTTCCCACAGCAGCATGCCGCGGAGGGCAAACAGCAGTTAAAGTGGGGCCCCGCTCTCGGTCCCAGACACACCATGAGCTGCGGACTCTGGGCAGGTGACTTAGTGGGCTGAGCTTCAGCGTCTGCGGCTAGTGCAGGGCAGCATCCTCACGACGGGTGCGTGGATCCCCAGGACAGCGCCTGGCCCTCGGGGTCATTCATTCTCTTCCTAGTCACAAGAGCAGAGAGCTGTAAACTTGGATTCTCGCAGGTTCCATCAGCGATCCTGCTGATGCGTTAGCAAAGAGCTGCCAAGGGAAGGGCAAGGCACCAAGTGAAGTGCTTGCAGCATAAGCACAAGGCCCTGCGTTCGAACCCCAGAACCCACGTAAGAAAGCCAGGTGCAAGGGTTTCTTTTTTGAGACAGGGTCTCTGTGTAGCCCTGGGTATCCTGGAGCTCGACGTGTAGACCAGGCTGTGCGTCATCACACCCGACTAAATATCTATCTATCTGCCTCTACTTATTTATTCTGTGTAAACAGGTGTGTTGCCTGGGTGTGTGTCTGTGCAACAGACATCTGCCCTTTGGAACTGGAATTATGGATGGTTGTGAGCCACCATAGGGATACTGGGGATCAAACCTGGGTCCTCCGGAAGAGCAGCCAGTGCTCTTAGCCACTGAGCCGCCTCTCCAGCTAAGGGTGCGCACTTAACGTCTCAGGCCTGGGAGATGGAGGCGGGAGGACTCCCCGGGGCTCCCTGGTCATATCACGAGCTCCAGGTTAGAGAGAAACGCTGTCTCAAAGGTTAAGGTAGGGCCAGCAAGATGGCTCAGAGGCTAAAAAGCACCTGTTTCCAATCTAATGGCCCAAGTTCAGTCCCCATAAACCCACAAGGTTGATGGCGAGAACTGATTCCCAAAAGCTATCTTCTGACCTGTCTGTACACACTCTGTGGCACGCACGCCTGGCCCTACACAAAAAAATTAATCATCTTAAGTTTTTGTTTTGGTTTGCTTTTTTTCGAGGAAGAGTTTTTCTCTGTGTAACCCTGACTGTCCTGGAACTCGCTCTGGAGACCAGGCTGGCCTGGAGCTCAGAGATCCGCCTACTTCTGCCTCCCAAGCGCTGAGATTGAAGGCGTGGGCCACCGTGCCCAGCTTAATTTTAAGTTTTTAATTAAAAATATAACGTAGTTGTAGCGGCAAGTAGCTGGTTGGATATGCTGGAGAGGCAGAGGCAGGAGGATGACAGGATTGAGACCGGGCTGTGCTACACATTCGGGTGCCAGATAGGGCTCAGCGGGAAAAGTCGCAGGTTGCCCTCCCACCGCTATGCATGCGTGAGCCCACACACGATAAATAAATAATACATCTTAAAAAGTAGGAAGACGTCCCCCTGTATACAACACCGTTTTGTCAATTTCACAGACACTAGGGTCACCGGATCTATCCCGCTGACCCCTGGGCATGCCTGTTTCTTGATTAGTAACTGATCTGGGAGGCTCTAATCCACTGTGGATCATACCACCCCTGCACAGCTGGTCCTGGGTTGTGTACGAAAAGCCCGAGCAAGCCAGAAAGCAGCTTTTCTTGGCAGCCTCTGGCTTGGCTCCTGTCTTCACTTCCCTTGATAACGGGCTGAACCCGGAGGTCGAACAAGCCCTTTCTCCCAAAGCTCCAGAAAAGCAAACCTGAAGACACACATACAAAAGTAAATAGCAGCCCATAGCAGACGGGAGTCGGCACCCACACCGCGTCTCCGTGTGGGGATCTGCTCAGTGAGATTCCTCTGAGTGGAGAGCGGCCCAGTGCTCTGCTTCTCCGGTGTCTAGCCTGCGACAGGCTTTGCCCTCTTGGCTCCGCAGAGTGTGTGAGCATCGGTCCAAGTCCATCGATGGCGAGATCGAAGCCTTTAAGAGGTCCATCATGAAGGAGGAGGAGAAGAATGAGAAGCTGGCCCGCCTCCTGAACCGCTCAGAGACAGAAGCCACACTCATGCAGAAAATGACCACCCAGTGCATAAGCAAGCAGGAAGCCCTGCAGAGTGAGTTTAACACCTACCAGCTCGCCCTGCAGGACACGGAGGAAATGCTGAACAAGAGCTGTCTGGTGAGGCGCCGCTCCCAACCCCTGGCCTCTGTTCTCAGCCAGCCCACGGGACGGTGCCCATGGCATGTCCTCCCCATGGCTCTGGCTCTTCCCTTGCAGGAGCGTTCAACCGTCTTGAACGAACTCCAGTCCTCCCGCCAGGCTGTCCATCAAGAACAGGAGCTACGGCAAAAGATGGATACCTCCATCCTGGACAAGCTGCAGGAGCACGGGACCTCCAGCAAGATGACCAAGTACTTTCAACAGCTCCTTCGGAAGCTGCAGAAAGAGAACACCAACCTGGTAGGTGGCCCCCAGCTGACAGGGCAGGGGCTGGGCTGGGGCCAGAGGCCTGAGCAACAGGTTCTTGGGATGCCTCGTCTTTACAATACTTTTTATAATTTACTTATGTACTTATTTTTTGTTTTTTGAATTTTTTTTTTTTTTTGTAGCCCTTGCTAGCCTGGAACTTGGTGTGTAGACCAGGCTGGCCTCACACTTACACAGGTCTGCCTGTCTCTGCCTCCCAAGTACCAGGATTAAAGACGTAGGCCACCACACCCAACCCTAAAATCTATTTTAATTGATTTAGTTCGTTTCTGTAGTGCTAGATATGGAGCCTAGGGTCCTGCACATGCCAGGCGAGCGTGGTACCACCGAGAGACCCTCAGTCCTCTCTTTCTTCTTTGAGACAGGGTCTCATGTAGCTTCAGCTAGCTCAAACTCACTACTCTCTCTCCGTGTGTGCATATGTGTGTGTATGTATGTGTATGTGTGCGTGTGTGTCTGGTGTATGTGTGTGTGTGTATGTATGTGTGTGTTTGTGTGTGTCTGGTGTGCGTGTGTGTGTGTGTATGTGTGTGCCTGGTGTGTGTGCGTATATGTGTGTCTGGTGTGTGTGTGTGTGTGTGCGTATATGTGTCTGTGTATGTGTCTAGTGTGTATGTATGTGTGTGTGTGTGTGTGTGTGTCTGGTGTGTGTGTGTGTATGTGTGTGTCTGGTGTGTGTGTGTATGTGTGTGTCTGGTGTGTGTGTGTATGTGTGTCTGGTGTGTGTGTATGTGTGTCTGGTGTGTGTGCGTATATGTGTGTCTGGTGTGTGTGTGTGTGTGTGCGTATATGTGTCTGTGTATGTGTCTAGTGTGTATGTATGTGTGTGTGTGTGTGTGTGTCTGGTGTGTGTGTGTGTATGTGTGTGTCTGGTGTGTGTGTGTATGTGTGTGTCTGGTGTGTGTGTGTATGTGTGTCTGGTGTGTGTGTATGTGTGTCTGGTGTGTGTGTATGTGTGTGTGTCTGGTGTATGTGTGTGTGTATGTATGTGTGTGTGTGTGTATGTGTCTGGTGTGTATGTATGTGTATGTGTGTGTGTGTCTGGTGTATGTGTGTGTGTGTTTTGTGTGTGTGTGGTGTGTGTGTATGGTGTGTGTGTGTGTCTGGTGTGTGTGTGTATGTATGTGTGGTGTGTGTGGTGTGAGTGTGTATGTGTGTATGTATATGTGTGTGTGTGTCTAGTGTGTGTGTGTGAGAGACAGACTCTGAGTTTCTTACTCTCCTGCCTCTATCTCTCAGGTGCTAGGATCATAGGCCTGGCCTGCCACACTGAGAGCCTGGGGTGCAGGAACAGTGGCTGCATCTCCCCGGATCCTAGCCCTCTTTGTATTTGGAGACAGTGTCTCACTAAGTTGCCTAGGCTGCCCTTGAACTTATTCTGTAGCCCAGGCTAGAATCACACTTGTGCTCTTCCTGCCTTGTTTAGTCTCTTGAGCGTCTGGGGTGTCAGGCCCAGCTTGGGGTGTGAGGCCCAGCTAAGACTGTCCTATTGTTGAAAACCTGCAGAGTTTTCCTAGCAGGCATGAGGCCCTGGGTTCCATCTGCAGCACCAGGGAGGTCAGGGAGGAAGAAGGGAGGGAGAGAACAGAAAGACAAGGAAAACCGTAAGATAATTAGGCCTGCTGCCCAGGAAACCTCTTCTAAATGTCTTACTTCTGTGGGCACGTGCACACACACACACAGTCTCACGCCAACATTGCACTCTTGTTAAACATCTGGTTTAGGTCCATTCACATCCATTTCTTATTGGTTCCGTTGGACTGTGCACAGAGAGAAGTGCGCACAGGCGTCAAGTGTGGGCCTCACTGAATTTTAATATTTTCCATTTTACCCAACAACATCCGACACATCTCCCCTCGCCGTTACCCGTTCTTCCACACCGTCAGCCTTCGTTTGGACATGACCCTGGCCATGACAGCCCTTGTTAGACGCCCCAGGCTGACTCAGGCTTTCCAGCGTCTGAGCAGCCGTGCGCCAGGGCCTGCAAATATCTGCGCTCTGCGGACAGGCCACAGCCAGCTTGGGCAGAAGAGGGTGTGAGCGTCTCCAGCAGATCACCCGACTGCCTGAGCCCCACCTCACCACGCCCCAGAGGCCGGCTTGTCCGGGAGGCCTGCAGCGTGCCTTTCAGCTCCAAGGCCTGGGGCGCCACACAGTGGAAAGTTCACCCAAGGGCTGTGCTTTCTCTTCAGCTGCAAGGGAGGCCGTCTCTGGAAAAACAATTTATTACTCAAATTTTTCTTTCTCTTGTTTTTTGTTTCGTTTTGTTTGTTTGTTTGTTTGGGTTTTTGTTTTTTTTTTGAGACTGTCTCACTCTGTAGCCAAGACTGTCACACAGGCTGATCTCAGACCCTTGGCTCTCTGCGTGCCCCTGCTTTCCAAGTGCTGGGATTACACCCTGCGTCTGGCGCCTCGCACACTGTGCCCCACACCCCACAACCCGGAACCCGCGCCCCACACCCCTCACCCCGCGCCCCGTGCCCCGCACTCTGCGCCCCACACCCAGCGCCCCTCACCCGGCGACCCACACCCTGCACCCTGCACCCAGCAACCCGCACCCCTGTCCCACACCCTGTGCCCCACACCCCACAACCCGCAACCCGAGACCCCTGCTTGATTTTCATCTTTGCTTCTTACATGGTGGGATCCCACTAGGATCTCTGTCTTGGGTGGCCCAGAGGAAGACGTCCCCCCACCCAGGGGAGCCCAGCAGCCTATGTCATGCTGAGGACACACTCCCACAGAGGGACTTCTCCGTAGTCTCCCACTACCACGTAGTCTCAGGGAGAGAGGCATCACCGCAGCTCACAACCATCTGTGACTCCAGTTCCAGAGGATCTGACGCCCTCAGACCAAGACATAAGATTAAATTAAATTAATTATTCTTAAGAGCAGAGAATCTGGGCCTCAGCACTCCATCTGACTAGGGCTTGGGCCCAGTCTCGGGCCCTGGGGGGCGGGGGGCTCAGCTGTCCTTCCTGTTACCTCAAAGATGGCGGAGGATTTCACTTGTCCAGTGGCTGCTTCCTGTCATGGTGGCCACTTGTCAGGAGCGGGCCTGGCTGTGGTCATGTCGAGGACAAGCACCACTTGTCCAGCCAGCCTGGTCTTCCCGGCTCCACACACACCCTGGCCAGAGGGGAGCTCACTTCTGACCTGACTGCACGGGGAAGGGGAGCCCAGCTGGATCTCCTCGGGATGTCCAGGCTCACTTAGCCCAAGTCCTTTCCCTGGGACGCAGGGCAAGCAGCAAGAGAAGGTGGTCCCGGTCCCAGGCGCCTTTGAGACACTAAGGAGCATGATGGGTAGGACGTAGCCTGCCTGACCCCACTGTTCCACTGCCCAGACCCGTCTGTCCCCTAAGGTCTGCGGGGGCCAGGCCCCCACCCTGCCCCTCCCTGGGCCGCTCCAGGTTGGGTACGGACTAGCGCCACCTCTTCCCACCAGAGGGCAGTAAAGAGTCCTCGGCCAACAGCGGTGTGGGACACTCAGAAGCCCTGTGCCGGTGACAGGCGGGGCAGGGAGGGGCACAGAGGGTGGGGGCCACGCGGAGCTGGTGCAGAGGGAGCGGGGAAGGGTGTCAGTGCAGGATCTCATATAAACTCAGAGGCAGAGCAGAGGTTCTGGGGAGGCCGGGCTGCTTTCACAGGCTGCAGAGGGCGGGGCGGAGGTGTGTACTCTGCCGGATCCCGGTGTGAGATCAGGAAGACTATGCCGTCGTCGGAAAGGGGTCAGGAAACAGAGGCCCACTGCCCCTCGCATAACCATTAAAAACCACATAAGAAGAGGCTAGGCGAGACAGCGCATGCCCTTGATCCCAGCACTCGGGAGGCAGAGGCAGGCGGATCTCTGTGAGTTCGAGGCCAGCCAGCATTATACAGTGTGACCCTATTTCAAAAAACATTTTTTTTAATTACTTAAGAATATGAGACAGGATCTGTCAGACTAAAGAGAGCAGTGGGATGTGGCCCCACCCCCGCTCTCCCGAGGGGCGGGTGTGTGTGTGTGTGTGTGTGTGTGTGTGTGTGTGCGCGCATAACACTGGAAGAAGGGTAGGATTCCTAGCTTTGTGACAGAATTACCCATGATTCAACACTTTCCCGTCTGCACTGAGAGCTTGCTTTCTCCTCTCTTCCCTCTCCCCTCCCTTCCTCTCCTCCCCTCTCCCTTTCCCTCCATCTCTCTCTCCTATCACCCTCTTTCCACCTCCTCAGGGTCTCAGCCATGTAACCCTGACTGGCCTGGAACTCAGTGTGTAGACCCGGGGTGGTCTCAAACTCACAGTGAGCCTCCTGCCTCATCCTCCCGTGTGTTAGGTTAGATTACAGACATGAGCCAGCTGGGAGGCAGAGGCAGGAGGATCCCTGTGAGTCTGAGGACAGCCATCTCGCTCTGCAGAGCAAGTCCCAGGCCAGCGTGGTCTACAGAGTGAGTTCCAGGACAGCCAGGGCTGCACAGAGAAGACATGAACGAGCATAACAGTCTTTTTTTTTTTGAGAGAGAGAGAGAGAAAGAGAGAGAAAGAGGAGAGAGAGTTTCTTATAGCCCAGACTGACCTCAAACTCACTATGTAGCCCAGGCTGGCCTTGAACTCAGGACCCCCACACCTCACCCGCCCAGCTGGGGTCACAGGCCTTCGCCACCAGGCCGTCTCCATCGGGTAGGCAGGCCCGTGGTAGGTCCTGGCGACTCGGGCCAGCCCGCTTCTCCGGGGAGCACTGCAGCGCCAAGGAAGCCGCAGCCGGGCCCATCCGAGCGGCAGGGAGCGCTCACACCGCCGCCCCTGTCCCCCCAGGTGACGCATCTTTCGAAACTCGATGGGGACATCGCTCAGGCCACCCTGGACATCACCAGCACCAGCTGCAAGGCCGAGACGCACAAGAAGACGCTGGCGGAGCTGGACAAGGAGGTGAAGAGGCTCAACGACCTCATCACCAACAGCGAGAGCGAGATCGTGCGGCGCACGATCCTCATCGAGCGGAAGCAGAGCCTCATCAACTTCTTCAACAAGCAGCTGGAGCAGATGGTGTCGGTGCTGGGGGTGAGGCTCGGCCGGGCTCGGGCAGATGGTGTCGGTGCTGGGGGTGAGGCTCGGCCGGGCTCGGGCAGATGGTGTCGGTGCTGGGGGTGAGGCTCGGCCGGGCTCGGGCTGCGTGTCTGGGGAGGGGAGGTCACATCATGAACCCCTCCTGATTCTGTTGTTTCCGTCTGCCCGTTTTGTGGGACAGAGCCTCGCTGTGTAGCCCAAAAGGGCCTAGGACTCGAGATCCTGCAGCCCCAGCTCCCCAAGTGCTGGGTGCTGTATTCCCTCAGTGGCTTGGGAGCCGCACAGACACGTAGATGGCGGGGTGGACTTGCCGTGCTAACCACGGCACTAGGCTAAGAGGTTTGATGAGTTTGAGGGCTCCAAGTCCTACCTATCACCCAGACGCCGGTACCTGCGGCTCTCCTGTGGCCTTCGGCTATGCTGAAGAAGCCTAAACCTTGATCCGGGCCAGAGGGCGGTGCACAGTGTCCTGTGGGCCAAAAGAGGCCGCGCCCAAGAGGCCGGGGAGAGTCAGTGAAAAGATAAGGGTCTCGGGACTCCTGGAGCCGTCGGAGCCCGGCAGCCAAAGCCTTAAGTTTATGATTCTCTGCAGCCCACTCCCAAAGGAGGCCTGTGGGGCGCTGGCTCCATCGGGAAAGGACTCACTTCCTGACCATAAGGACCTGGTTCCACCCCAACCCCTCCCCCAGCACCCACATTAAAATCAGGCAATTACAAGGAGGCGTGGCAGTCTGTAGCTGTAATCCCAGCGCTGGGGAGGCAGAGGCTGGAGGATCCCTGTGCCTGCTGGCCAGCCAGTCTCCACCATCCGGGGGTCCCGGGTTCAGCAAGAGGCCCTGCGGAACAAAACAACACTCAGCATGGAGCTCTTGCCTTGTGGCCACGCGTGCACACGCATGCACACACACACAGCATGCACACAAGCACGCACATGCACGCGCGCGCACACACACACACATGCACGCATGCATACGCATGCATGCACACACACACGCACGCACACGTGCACACGCATGCATACACACAGCGCGCACACAAGCACGCACATGCAGGCGCGCACACACATGCATGCACGCACACACACACACACACAACACGCGCACAAGCACACGCACACACGCACACACAGCACACGTGCACACACACACACACACACATGCACGCACGCACGCGCACGTCACATAAATAGTAAAAATAAGAGCAAGAGGGGGAGGCTTGCGAGGTGCCGAGCCCACGCCGCATCTGACTCGGACCCCTCCAGGGGAAGAAGTCGGACCCCTGGAGCTGGAGATCAAAAGGCTGTCGAAGGTGACGGAGGAGTACAACACCAGCGTGGCCGAGGCGCAGATGAACTGGCTGCGGCTGCAGCAGGACCTGGTGCAGGTCACGCACGAGCGCGAGGACCAGCTGGAGTCCCTGGACCAGGTCAAGAAGGAGATTCACATCATGGAGCAGAAGAAGCTCCGCATAGAGAGTGAGCCGGGGCGCCCGGGGAGGGGCCTCGGGGTCCGCACCGACGCAGCTCCTGCTGAGGCGCGCTGGGTCCCACGCGGTCCACCCGGGTCTCCTCCGGATGCTGAGGGGCCCCAGGCTGCTGGGCCTGCGCAGGGCCGCCCGCAGCCTCCCAGCGGCCGGGAAGCCAGGCCTCAGACGTGGGAGGGCGGCGGCGTCGCTGGCGGGACCTGTCTTCCCTTCCCAGCCTGCCCTAAGGCCTGGCGGAGCCAGAGGGCCTGCCTTAACCAGATACAGCATCTGAGCTCCACACACCCCTGCTCCCCACCCTGCTCTCCACCCTACTCGCCCCTGCTCCCCACCCCACCCCACCCTGCTCTCCACCCCACTCACCCCTGCTTTCCACCCCTGCTCTTGAATTGTGCTTCTGCAGCACAGGGTCCTTGGGAAAGAAAGTCCAGGGAGAGCCTACCCCCCCCCCTTCATGGAGGGACACGTGGTTGAGTCAGACAGGGCAGAAAAAGGAGCCCCGGGAGGGCATGGCTGCTGCCTGCTGAGGCCCCCTGGCCCTCCGGCTTCCCCCCACCTGCCTGTCCCCCGCAGACAAGATAGACCAGGAGAAGAGAGAACAGAAGGAGATCAGCCACCACCTGAAGGACATGGACAACGACCTGACCAAACTCAACCTGCTGATGGACAAGAACCGGTGCAACTCGGAGAAGCTGCAGCAGAGCAACCTGGTGGCCGAGACGGAGTTTGTGCGCACGCTGAAGGTTGGCACCACCCGCCGCACCCTAGGTCACCGGCAGCAGGCAGCACACACCCTCGATTTGGCCTGCTTCGCTGGAGTGGCTTGCAGAGGGACTCCAGGGCCACAGCCCTGAGCCTTCCTCACAGCTGTCCTCTGCCCCCACAGGATGCAGAGAGAGAGACCATCCAGATGCAGGAAAAGCTCACACAGCTACGTGAGGAAAAGGCCTCCCTCCTCAACAGCCTGGTGGAGGCCGAGTGAGTGAGGCTGCCCTGTGTGGGGCTGAGGAGGGGTGAGGGGGGCTGAGCTGTGCGGGGCTGAGGAGGGGTGAGGGGGGCTGAGCTGTGTGGGACTGAGGAGGGGTGAGGGGGGCTGAACTGTGTGGGGCTGAGGAGGGGTGAGGGGGGCTGAACTGTGTGGGGCTGAGGAGGGGTCGGGGGGGCTGAGCTGTGTGGGGCTGAGGAGGGGTGAGGGGGGCTGAGCTGTGTGGGGCTGAGGAGGGGTGAGGGGGGCTGAGCTGTGTGGGGCTGAGAAGGGGTCGGGGGGGGGGGCTGAGCTGTGCAGGGACACTAGGCTTGTCGAAGGGTCTCACACCAGCACCACTGGGGAGCAGCTTTGAAGGCCATCTGTGGGCCCCAGGAGAACCACAGGAAGCCACCATGCAGGTCTGTAGAATACCCCTCGGTAGCAACCGCCAGCCAGCCAGTCACCTCTGGGTATCGAGTGGTTTCTTTGGGATAAACTTTATAAAATATATCTTACTTTTATGAAAAAGCAGAAACATAACCAACTCTGAGCATTTTACACTATGACCAAGTAGAAAAGAAACGGGGAGACGGATCAGTGGATGAGGTGCTTAGTGTGCAAGTATGAAGACTTGAGTTCAAATGCCAGCACCCGTGTAAAAGGTCAGGCGTGGCTAAGTGCGCCCATAAACCCAGCATGATGGAGCTTGGTCTAGATATCGTTCAGTGAGAGAACCTGTCTCCTGAAAATTAATTGAGAATAATAGAGCAGGAAGCCAGATGTCCTCTGTCTTCTGTGTATGGGCACAGGTGCACACCACAGGTGCACACACAGGTGCACACCACAGGTGCACACCACAGGTGCACACCACAGGTGCACACCACAGGTGCACACCATGCACACCACAGGTGCATACTACCCTCCCATACACACATTAAGCTATTAGAAAGGAAAACACGTACTTTCAACTTGCTTCATGTGTGTGTGTGTGTGTGTGTGTGTGTGTGTGAGCGCACATGCGTGCGTGCGTGCGTGCTGGGGATGGAATTTAGGACCTTGCACGTGCCAGACAAGAGCTTTACCACAGAGCCCTACCCCGGCCCTCAGCACTCCTCCATCCCAAGGGACTGCTGTGTAGATACAGTTCTTTCCTGCACTGCTGTGGTGTCTTTGCACACTTTGCAGGCACACTCACACATACACACACACAGGCACATGCGCATACACATACATGCATTACACGTACATGCATGCAACACAGATGTGCACATATGCACACACACATGCTCGCGCATGCGGACACACACGCCCAGTGGCTTCAGGGCACGTGTTCTTGGCTATGTTTAGACCGCTTCCTGCCATGGAGCTCCTCAGCCCTCTGACTCCCAGCCTGCTCCCACAGATCACACGCACTCTCAGCTCCTAAAGCGACAGGTCCCTGCTGCCTCCCCATCTCTCAGTCTCTCTGTGTTTGGTCAGAACTGCTGAGCCACCTCTCCAGCCCCATCTCTAGTCTCCCCCTCTTTTAATTCTTCCTTTTCTTCCTCCTCTCTCTTCTCTCCTCTGCTCCTCCCACCCCTGGACCACACACAGAGGTCTTTCTGTTTCAAGAACTGGCAAACCTTTTTTGTAAGGCACCTGAGTGAAGGTTTTTTTGACTTAATATGCCACACCCCAGGCAGAGGGGGTGTCTCTTGCCACACACCCCCCAGCTCAGACTGTCCTGCTCGGACTGCCCTGGCTCTGACACTGCCTCTCTCCTCTGAAGACACCAGATCATGCTCTGGGAGAAGAAAATCCAACTGGTGAAGGAGATGCGAGCGTCGGTGGACTCTGAGACTGGGCAGTCAGAGCTCCACGCCATGAAGGCTGAGGTCCACCGGATGAAGGTGAGCACATCAGAACTGTGCGCACAGGGGGCGGTGCAGGGCGGGGCAGGGCGGGGCCACCCTCCACCACCTCCACAAAACCAGCATGCACACACTTCTGCAGCTTGTAACAGCGTCACAGATGTCACCGAAGCCTCAGCTGTGACAGACAGCGTCATGGACCAGCACAGCTATGACCTGTGTGCACTGGTGATTGCTGAGACCCAGCCACCTGGGTCTGAGACACAACCAAGGCCATCTCAGCCATAACTGCCATCTTGCTTGCCAGGCGACCCTGGCAACGTCCCAAATCCTATAGAGCAGTCATTGAGACCATCAGCTGGGCGTGCTGTGCCGCACCGAGCTGTTGGCATGTAGGCTTTCTTTCTTTTTAAAGTTTTGTTATTTTGAGCCAGGCTTCATAGCAAACACCTTTAATCCCGGCACTTGGAAGGCAGAGGCAGGCAGATCTCTTTGAGTTCGAGGCCAGTCTGGTCTACAGAGTGAGTTCCACGGCAGCCAGAGTTACATAGTGATTTTATGGTTTTATTTTAAATTATGCGCGTGTGTGTATGTGTGTGTGTGTGTGTGTGTATGTGCGTGTATGTGTGTGTGCATGTGTGTGTGTATGTGTGGTATGTGTGTGTATGTATGGTGTGTGTGTGTGTGTATGTTTGTGCATGTGTGTATATGTGTGTGTATGTGTATATGTGTGTATGTGCATGTATGTGTGTATATGTGTGTGGTGTGTGTGTACGTGTGTGTATGTGTGTTGTGTATGTGTATCTGCGTGTGTGTGTGTGTGTGTGTGTGTGTAGAGGTCAGAGGACATCATCAGGAACACTGGTCATCTCTGAGACAGGTATCTCACTGGCCAGGTTCCTGGCTAACCAATGGGCCCAGGGTCTCCCTGTCGCCCTTCCCAGCACTGGGATCACAGCACACACAGCCACAGCCGCCGGCATTTTTGTATGAGTTCTGGGGACCAAACCCAGGCCTTTGCGATTCTGAGGCAAACACTTTACTGACTGAGCCCATCTCCCAGGCCCCTGTTTTCTCTCAAATCATCTTCATCCATGCTAAACTTTTGTACAATAAAATATGCTTATTTAAACTTAGCCAAAAACGCCCCCCCTGTGACTCAGTCCCCTTGTGCCCCTATGCTCCATGCTCACACACCCCAGCCCTGGCCTAGGTCTCCAGAACTTCCACCCTGCTGCTTCCAGTGTCACTGTCTTGTCACAACCAAAGAGTTAACCCGGTCCTGACACCGTTAACCTAACCCCCATCCCTGGACAGATTCCACCTGCCCTCACAGCATACATGCAAGCGGCATGTTCCTCTCCTCCCTTCCCTGCCTCAGGCTGTCCCTTTGAGCTGTCGCCAGGATAGCCACGCCATTTCCATCAGCGCGTGCTGTCCTGCACCTCCTTGTGGCCCTCTCTGCACCCCCAGCACGTCACTAGCCACTGTCAAAGGCAGACAAGCCAGTGAGGGCAGGGTGGCCGCCCCCCAGTCACGTCCTGGCCCTGCCCAGCCCCTCTGCCTTGTGTCCCCAGGTCAAGCATGGGCAGCTGCTGAAGCAGCAGGAGAAGATGATCCGCGACATGGAGCTGGCCGTGTCACGCAGGGAGACCACTGTCAACCAGGCCAGCGTGCAGAGCAAAGCGGACAGGAAGATCCTCACCAGGATGGACTTCTACCAACAGCAGAACGAGCTGCGCAGGAAAATCCAGGAGGCGCACAAGGTACGCCCTGCTCTCCGTCCACTCCCGGGACCCAGCCATATTGCAGAGCTGTGTTCCTGCTCAGGCTGCATGTCTACACCGGAGGGGGCGGGGTGCAGGCTTGCGCTGGGGTTCACCTTTCCCTGGCTGCACGCGTCTCCATCCATCCCAACCGGTGGCCCAAGGCATCGACTCCACTACCCACCTAGTCACACCACCGGGACAGACAGAGTGGCCGCCTGCCTGTCCTGCTCTGAGGGACGTAGCGGATGGCAGTCACCGGGTCATGAGCCCACTCATCTCCATCGCCCCCCTCTCCCCATTCCTGTGGGTCTGCGACAGAGAAGAGACGGAGGAAGGGAGACAGGGCTCTGGAACTGAACAAGCCAGTTCCTTCCACACCGGTGACACACGCTGCCGCTGTTTGTGGGCCGTGGCCCCTGTCTGGGAAGGGGGACATGCGTCTTGCGTGCCGGATCCTGCTGGGTGACAAGGTGGCATGTCAGGGTGGCTGTGCTCGGCAGCGCTCCCAGGCACACTGGCGGACGCCGTTCTTGACCCTGTCCCCGGGAGCTCGTCTTGGGTCCCACAGACTGTCCACCACCCAGCAGTGCAGGAGGCCACTTCCTGCTAACAGAAACAGCCTCTGGGGATCCTGGGTGAGCTATTGGAAAAAAAAAAAAAAAAAACTTCAGGACTCAAGAGGAGGTGGGAAGGCAGGCTGAGAATGTGGCAGTCCCTTCCCTAAGCAAGGACTGGACAGACCGCTCAAAGCCCACTCACCTGGCAACTACCAGGCAGAGCACTGGGATCAAGGTTCCTAGTCATCCCACAGACACCTCCCCACACACAGGCTTTGTGGTCTTGGGCGTATTCTTGGACTTCTCAAACCTCTGGGAGAAATAGGAACAGTACCCATCCCCTGGGGAGTCAGATGGGTGTCACAGCAACTATAGCTATATGGTGGGGTGCAGTAAGGACATCCGGGAACATGGCCTCACCCCAGACCCATACCCCTCATGACCAGGGCATGTTGTCTCACCTGCCTGCCTCAGTTCCTAACCTGTGGAATCACCCAGATAACAACAGAATGCTGACACAGCCCCCATAGGAGCAGGATACAGATGCACACCTATGATCCTACCCCTGCCCCCCCCCCCCCGTCCCCAGCCACGACAGGAGAACTGCCTTACGTTCAAGGCAGCCTCTATCCACAAACAGGGCCATTTCTTCCCTCCCACCAGTCCCTTCCAAAGTTCCCCAGGCAGCTCTGATGGTTACTATTTCTTCTCCACCGTTATGCAGACCCCAGACCCCGAGTCAGCCACCAAACACTGCCAGTTCCTCTCTTGTCGCCCCTGCCTCTGCTGCAAACACTTCAGAAGCGCCATGCCCCCATGGGGCTCTGCGAGGAGCCCTCACCCTGCTACCCTTCCTTATACTTCCCGCACAACCTCACCCCTTCCAGACTCAAGGCTTCAGATCCTGATCTCCATGTCCCTGTGCTCCTTCAGCCCACAGACCTGCACGGACCGCTTCCCCCGTGTCTTCTATGAAGCCACATAGAAGCCACATATGAGCCTCCCCAGCTGCATCAGGCTCTCTGGGCCCTGGTGTCTCAGGGGCAACCTCCCCCGACCCCAGTGTACATGCCACAAGGCCCATGGCTGTTGGCTCCCTCTTTGGAGTTGTGAGGTTTGAATGAGATTGTCTCCAGAGTCTTGAGTATTTGAATACTTGGTCCCC